>VWYK01076755.1:17490-31999 GCA_013399775.1 Semnornis frantzii
AAGGACAAGGGAGGTTATTCTTCCCCTGTGCTCAGCACTGGTCAGGCCACACCTTGAGTCTTGTGTCCAGTTCTGGATCTCTCAGTTCAAGAGAGATGTTGAGGTAATGGAATGTGTCCAGAGAAGGGCGATGAAGCTGGTGAGGGACCTGGAGCACAACCCTGTGAGGAGAGGCTGAGGAAGCTGGGGGTGTTTAGCCTGGAGAAGAGGAGGCTCAGGGGTGACCTCATTGCCGTCTACAATTACCTGAAGGGAGGTCATAGCCAGGTGGGGGTTGGTCTCTTCTCCCAGGCAACCAACAACAGAACAAGGGGACAGAGTCTCAAGTTGTGCCAGGGGAGGTCTAGGCTGGATGTTAGGAGGAACTTCTTGACAGAGAGAGTGATTGGCATTGGAATGGGGTGCCCAGGGAAGTGGTAGAGTTGCCATCCCTGGAGGTGTTGAAGAAAAACCTGGATGGGCACTTAGTGCCATGATCTAGTAGATTGGATAGGGTTGGGTGATAGGTCAGACTGGATGATCTTGGAGGTCTCTTCCAACCTGGCTGATTCTGTGATTCTATGATTCTAAGTGAAATTTGTGTGACTAATCAGGCAAGGGACTGCTGTTCACCGGTTCTTGCTTTCATGTGATTACAAAGCACTTTCCTTCTATGTTCTTTACTCCCCATGGAAAAATTTGATCTACTGTGTGAGTTTCCTTCCAAAAGTCAGACAGGTGATGTAAAGAGAAGCATTTTCAATTCCAGACAGAATTTTGTGGAACCGTGATTCTGCACAAATTGTATAAAATGGAGGCTGTCTGACTGATACACAAATTGAAAAAGCTGCAGATTTTGTTTCTGTCTTTATTGTCTTTCACAGATTACAGTGGTAGGTTTATACTGGTTTGTTTAGGGATTTTTTTTTTTTTATCTACAATAATTATGGGAAATAGATTTCAGATTTTTATAAGTGAACATAGGTTTCAATTTAATCTCAATAAAATTGCCATAGCCTGTAATGTTATGTTTTGTTGCCATTATCTTTCTTTGTTTAGAAAAAAAATTAGGAGTTTTCAGATGTGAAAGATACAAATTCAACATGTTGTAAAATTCTGGGGAGGCTATAATTCCCATGCAAGCAAACAATTGAATGCAGCATAGTTCTAGCTTTTAACTGTGCCAGGCCAGTTTTTAAAGTGATGGAATGATAAACTTGAAGTCCTGGCCAAATTGGATCTGAGTAAGCAAAGTTTTGCCTGTCAGTGCTCTCCCGTGGCTGTATGCTATTCAATATGCTATTTTCTGACAGTTTGACCTTTTCATTCCAATTGGATTTTTTCACATTGACTTATACAGCTCCCAAATCGTGGTGCTTTTAAGACTAATGTTGCCCAATATTCTTAAGTGATACTGCTATGAAGTAGTAATTATTTCTTGTTTATCTCCCTCTCATTTTATTGTACAGGTGTGCAAAAATATAGAGGACAGTATGATTTCATAGTCTGCTTTATGACAAAGCAGTTTGTTTACTAAAGAGAAGCTGTTCCGTACAGGTGAGATGAACCATGGTATAGATTGGCAGATTTTATTTGCATTTGTTGACGGTACTTGATATATAAAGATCATGTGCTGCTTCATGGCTTTTAGGGCAAGGAGATAGCACCTTGTCTTGTATTACACACAAATATATGCACTTTTACACTTTCTGCAAGATAGTAAGTCTTTATCATGCCTCGCTGTTGTAGAATGCATTTGACTATCCAGAAATATGTTCCTTAACCTAAACAAACCCACCTAGAGTACTGTATCTGAAAAAAAAATGGGCTTAAGTAAACCTTGGATTCAGCCTATAAATGCAATTCTGAATCATACTCCTGAGTGGTAAGAAAATAGTACAAATAAATAATGTATCCAAAGCTACAGAAAAAAGACTGAAGTTGCCTTTCATACATTTTGAAGGTTGCTTTTACTGACGTCTCTTTGACCTCTGCTATTTTCATTTTCAAATGAACTTTGGGAACAATGTGATTTATTTGGTTATCATCTTGTGACTTACCATCCATCTCGTGGATAGAGTTTTTATTTTCTTGCCTCAAAATGTCATTATTTCTGGTTCCATCTATTACAACTCTAGCCATGTGATCCTAGGTCAAACCCACATTTCAGCATTTTTCCTCCTTCAGCTCTTTTATTCAAGTTTATAGTACTGATATGTTCATTGTTTTCAGATAATGTACAGTCCTGTCAACAGAACAATGCACAGTGAATATGTTGTCTAATGCATCATTGAGCTTTTAGTTCTCTGGCTACAGAATTAAATGCTATGCTTATTATAAGTAACCTATATTCCAAAGTCAGTATTTAGTGAAGGCTTTAGGTAGTTACTAGTGCTTTGAAATACTCAGTGTTATACTACAGTGGGACTTTGTTTAGCCATTAAAAAGACAATAGTACTCTAATAACTTGCAGGATAATACTGCCTGTTACCAAGCCCATACAACTGAGTGCACGATCGGACACAGTACGTTGACTTTTCTAGTTGTGTACTTCTATAAATTTAAGAAGAATTTGGCAAGTAGAGGACAAAAATATGTTTTTATAATTTGTGCATATAAGGTTGAAATTGCCACTGTGAAATGAAGTGCATGATGTTGCAGGTACTGTAAGAGTTATAATGTGATCATACAAGCAGAGACAGTGAACAAAGTAGATTCTCAGCTACTGAATTATTGATGTTTAGATGCATGTAGTATAGTTGGTGCTGTATCCTGGTCTGATTAATGAAGAATTCTGTTGGCCTGAGTTGATGTTTGCGTCATGGCTCTACTTGCTGCAGTGTGAGTTGGAACAGAACTATCAATTTCTTCCTGTCTTTTCTGAATTCTTCTCCTTTTCATAATAAATGGAGCATATTGAGGGAATTTCTGTTCATTCTGTAGATTCTAAAGTTCAAAATATTTTGAAATGTGATAAAACAACCAGTATTTGCTGCTGTTAAACACTCATTTCTAGTTTCTTTGGAGAAGTTACGTGTTTTATTTGTAAATCACCAGTATGGATCGGTAGCAAATAGCTGCACTTTGGTCTATGAGCTGTCTTTAATTTTGTATTTATATAGGTTTGTATTTATCTGTAAGTTCCCTCTCCTTTGTAAACAGGGTAAGAAATATGCATGAGAAGATAGCAGAATATAGTGAAAAGGAGGACAGAGAAGACTTGCTGGTGGGTACCTTTCTTCTATGCTCTGCAGTTGTCCCAGTTCATGCATAGTGTATACTGAGTGAAGAACAACTGAAATGTTTGTGCTAGCTTCTAGTTTGTGAAAGTCATTGACTGAATGAACTTGAAAAGGGACAAAAGAAAGTCAGGTAACAGTAATATGTGGGGAAAAAAATAGCACTTTAAGCACTAGAGAAGGAATAGTGTAAAGATAGTTCTCCATTATGAGTCTTAAAATGTCTGCTGTAATATCAGGAGAAAAAAAGCCAGACTGAGTAAGGAACATGCCGTTGAGCACTGGGTGGAGATATATATATATATGTACAAGACATAAAGCAAGTACAACAATGATCACTCTAAACATCTTTTTTTTTTCATCTTTTTTCTGAGTTACTGGACACTACCATTGCTAAGCAGTGTGCTTCAGCTGATGTACTTTAAACCCAATTAAAAAAAAACCTAGTTACAACCTGTTGTGAGAGAATTTGAGTACTTAATGTAAAAAGAGATTCAAAACATTATATCTAGTGGCTGCAGAATGAGTAGGAACACTCAACAGCTTTCAAGACACATGTCCAGAGAAGCAGCAACAAATTCAGGAGTGCAGGCAGCCTTGGTGTTCTAACAGAGCAGATTGCCACTGTTCTCTGAGCTAATGAACTTGGCAGTCTATATGTGGGATAATACTGGATGGTTCAGCCTGACCACTAGAGAAGTGAAATAGAAAATAATACAGAAACCTGAGTAACTTACTAAAAAGAATACAAGACATATACAGCATTGATCTTTAATTATTACAGCCCATAAGTAATCAACTTCTGCAATGAATGTATTCCAGATACCTTCATGCTTTGATTTTCCTGTCAGCCTAATTTTTAACATTTAAATTCATACCACAATATCTATCTTGCAGACCATGTGTTATTGGTGAGCTATGAAATGAGGATCACTGAATTAGGATGATTTAAAGGGAGGACAGTAGGGAGTATGGGTGGATTCCAGGTAGCAGTTCTTGCAGAACAGAGGTAGGAGGGTAACCAATCTGGAATGGAGCTTGATCAGTCCTTGAAAGTAGTTATGGTTAGAATAGTAATGTGTGAAGCCTGACATTAATATGGAAAGAATATTTTAAATATTGTTTTCTAATCTTATTAACTGACTTAAAGGTTCTTTTTTGACAACAGAGGTGACTGACATGAGTATGAATATGCCTTTATCTGAGGACATGAAAACATCCTCACATGATGCAGTTGCAAGTGACCATACTGCTGAACAAAAGAAAATGATCCTGCAAGAACAAAGAGCTTTAGGCTATTCAGAATTTGTTCCAAGTGCAGTAATAAAGTATGTTATTAGTTTAGGATGAACAAGGTTGGAGACCTAGTAAAAGGCTGGAAGAAAGGAAATTCTGAGTATATATGAGAAGTTGTCCAAGTGGACAGTTTTCTAATTTTTTAAAGGGAGGAGGGAAATGATAATTTGTAATATGAGGATTCTAGTGATTTTCTCAAGATCATTCTTCTAAAATAATACTATAATAGGCATAAGAGGTGCAGGTGTCTGCTTTTGAATGCATTTCATATGCCTACCTACTGTTGACCTAAAGGCAAAACTATCATTTGCATAATCTTTTATGATTTACTTATTCATAGCTAGTCTTGCTAGCACTGTTTCCCCCTCTGGGTTAACACAATCCAGTCATTTAAAAGTGTTGCTTGATGGGATTGAGCATAACCTGGTATGACTCCCACACTTGGACTTTTAGAAAGCCTTTTTAGTTAATTCTATGGTGGATTCATTGGTAGCGTCCTGTTTGCAGAAAAGAAAGTAGTTCCAAAAGAAAAAAAAAGCCATGCATTAAGATGCATTTTATATTCATAGTGTAAGCACATGCAGGAACTTTCAATAGTACAATGTGCTTTATGAGTGGTGTCTAAGTGTCTGAAAGAGTAATGAAATGATCTGTTATTCTAGTTTTAAATTCTGTTCGTGCGCCTGACAGTGTAGGCGTAAATAAAGTAGGTTTTCAGCATTGTTCTTTCAAATTAAGGAGGTGGCATAGATAAATTAATCTCTGTGCTCTGTCAGGAAGCTCGTGCTTACTCTTTTCATGCCTGCTGTGTGTAAGGACTCTGACACAGGCTGACAAAGGCCTAAGTCTTTGCAGCTATAAAAATGGTATCACTTGATTATTTTCCATGAGAAAGTAGAGAAAACACCTTACAGAATTAAGCAGTCAGAATAACCACTAAAAAAATTAATTTAGTTTAAGTTTTGGATCTCATGTAGGTCAACAGTTCTACTGAAAGTCTTGGTCAGACTTCCACTGGCTGGCACCCGCTCTGCACCAACATTAATCACATGGGAAGCTGAGCCATGATATCAAAACATAGAGCGAACAACAAATCACACCTTTTTCAGGCACCATTGTAACTGAAGCTGTTCTTGCTCATGATGTACTCCCTTGAGCAACTGCTGCTTGTGTTGTCTTACAGACAAGAGCAGGACCTCTTCCACTACTTTGCATGGGGAGCGAAAGCACGCTTGCTCTCTCAGGGAGCAATTATGGATGCCTGATTTCTGCAGTAGATTGAGCTTAGGGATTTCAACCCAGTGAAGAAAAAAGTCTGTTTTATGTAGTAGACTAATGCAGTCTTTTGAATGAGCTGTCCCGACAGGCACCTGTGTCAAAAATAAACCTTTATGGCTTTAACATGTCTATGGAAACTATAAGAACACTAAACAGAACACCATAAATGTAGACTGCTACAGGCCACTTTATATAGCCGAGATAGGGAGATCTTAGCAGAATAGAAAATAAGTTAGTAGAGCAAAATAGTGTTTGTGCAATATATTTGATTTGAAAGGGTAGGACTCCGGGGATGGATTGAGCATGTGTCAATAGTTTAGAAAGTCTTGTTAGAGAACTGGAAATGAACAAGCCTCTGTATGCTGACAAGGCTGATAGAAACCTAGTCAACAAATCGGTAATTATTGAAGTTATCAAGATGAACTCATGCAAACATTTGGCTCTTAAAATGGTGGATGAATTATTCATCATCAATTGGAAAAGTGTTAGAGGGAAATTCACAGCACTGACTTTATCGTCTTAAATTTTCTTTTATTGCACAGTGCAATAGTGCTAGAATCTTGTCAGATGATGCCTAACAAAATGTTAAATCTGACTGATATATAAGTTTTCCAAAGGTAATACAGAAATATACTTAGCTTCTGTATGGAGATATTTTGTAGCAAATAAAGTGAAAGAAATATTTTGTCGTCATAATGAACACTGTTTTTTTAAATTAAGGATGCATGGAACAAGATAGTGGAGGGTGGAGATTTGATGTATCTAGACTACAACTTCTGTAAGGTACCGAGTCAGTCCAGATAGAGACTGTGCCAATGATCTTACAGAGCAAAAGAGAATTTTAAAATAATTTTCTCTTATGAGGAACAAACAAATATTGAATTTGGGTTTGCTTACTAATTTATGTGAAAGATAAAAGGTAGAAACATGGATATCTCTTTTCACAAGAGAAACCTTCAAGGACCTCTGGCTGTCTGTTATTAAAAATGAGCTTCTCTAAAGCCGCAGAGACTTGCAGTGCTATTTAGTTAAAAAGCACTAAGGGAAGAAGCTTTTCTGATTTTTAGGTAACTGATGTCAACAACAGGAAAGAAATAAAATAGTCTTAATTATATTCTGCTAAAACAAAGGGTCACTTTGATTAATGCACAATGTTTATTGATAAAGCTTACGAGAGGGTGCCATGTACAAACTAACTTGGTTTATCTGCAGTATTGGCAGACTGATTATCAAAGATACTGCATATTACTAGTAATTATATACTGTATAATAATATAATTAAAGCAATGCAGTACAAACCAGTAAATTATTAAAGCACCAACAGTTAGGAGGATCGTGACAGACAATTCTTCGTGTTCAAAATTCTGAACCTGTGTCACAGGTGTTACACAAGTATTAGATAACTGGAAATCTGTAGTTATATTTGCTTTTGATGTGTTAAATTTTTCACATTTCCTGGTGTAACAGGTACCAGTTGCACAGCAGATCAATCTTTTTCAGGAGAGTGGATCTGAGTGCTTGTCAGCAGCTTGCATTCCTGTTATGCATCCTCTGACTTTTCCTATCTCTGTTTTTCTGCTCACCAATATTGCTTCCTTTATGCCATCACTTGTCCTTGAAAGAATTTCCCAGGTGCCTTTTTTCAGTTATTTTATTCCTGTCTTTAGAAGCCTGCTTGTCCATATTCTGTCATTTATGTGAAATCAGTCACAACAAATGATTGGCACTACAGCCAAGTTTGGCACGGGCAGAGATTTTTAAGCTAGCATCATGCCTCTCAGCTGCATTGCTGTTTAAAATAAATTGGGTAACAGACAGCAGAAGGTTTTGCTGTCAGGGAGATAGATTTAGCTGGTAAGTTTTTAAAGAAAATTTTAGTACATCAAGTTAATTGGAGGACACAACAATTTTCTATTGCATACTTCTGACTGGTACTCTATGATGCTACAGGCTAATTATCCATTAGGCTTGATGAAGTATTGGGGAGAGTAAAAGAAAGCGACAGCATTTGAAACACAAGTGAAGTTGCAGTTGGCACTGCTCAGGATAAGTTCATTATTTCAAGGATGTGTAACAGACTTCGGCATTTGAGGCACAGGAAAATCAGTGCTGTAGCTATCTCACTGCTGTGCTGAACTGAAAATATTTAAGCATTTGTGTGTACTTGTGGGATGGTTTCCCCAGGTGATTATATTAGGCAATGTTCTTCCTAGCTTGCAGACTTGGGGCTAATAACACTCAGCAAGCAGTGAATAATAGGTGCTGTAATACTCAGTGCTCAAACCACCTGATAGCATTACCAGTCTTACCAATTTCTTATGGAAGTGAGCACAACCACAGGGTCATGTGCTTGACTGAATCCAGGCACAGGGTCATGATTTTATTTTTCAATGCAGTCTCTTCTAATTCTAACAAAGCACTTGTCCAGATCAAATTTAAATATTTAGGCCATATATGATGCTAACTTTTGTTTTAAGCAAACCACCTGGGGAACTTCAAACTGGTCTGACATTTCTTTGGTCCCAGGAGATCAGGGATCCAGGACATCCCAGGAGCAACTCCGAAGCTCTGTTGGCTATTTCACTGTCCTGGTCTGAGTTAAAATATAACTAATTCTGTTCAGTGATTTTATTTTTCAATGCAGTCTCTTCTAAGTAACTGCTCTTTCCAAAGATAACAGTATATTGTTGCAGACAATGTCCTCTTCTAGAAGTAATAATGCTTGATGTTTGTGGTTACTACCAAGGATTGATATGCAGAAAGGATCTTGTGTACACTTGCTTCTGTGGAGACCAAGGTTACTCCCAAGTCTTGTGTACCACACTTAGGATGCAATAAGTAAGTCATCACGTTTGCAGGGAGGAGCAGACGAGAGGTGACCCCAAAATGACCAGCAAAGGATTCCATTCCATATGCATGGTATTCAGTATAAAGCTAAGAGATCACAAAGGTTAAGTCCCCTTTTTCAGTGGCCAGCATCTAAGGAAGACTCTGTCCATTCTTCTGCCTTTGATTCTAGTCCATGCATTCGTAAATCCAGTTTCTAGATCTGATGTTTAGTCCTGTCTGCAACTTCCCCAGTGCCTGCCTACAGCATCAGTGGTGATGGTGATGTGATTGCCATTGCAGGGTTGGATTTGATACTCATTTTGTATATACTTGTCCTTGTTTTCATTAAATCTATTTTAGTTTTATTTTCCAGTCCGAGTCTCTCTCTGTTATTCCATTTCTCTTCCCCTTCTGGGAAGGAAGAGGGGTTAATAGAGAGCATCTGTCATTTGTCTAGCAGCCAGCCCAGCCCTAACCCTTGACATTCACATTTGAGCTTTTTTCTAAATTCAATGAGCAAAGATGCTCACCTGCATCACTGCTGTAAGTCAGCCTTGATATGAATGTTAAATAAAATGCCTCTGCTAGTGTTTCCTGCCTTCTAATTTACAGTGTTAACGCTTTCCCACTCCTTGTGTTATGGACAGATCCTATTCTTGCAACAAGGCTTTTTAAAGTGAGTGTCATTGGGATCCTGCAAGTGGTGCTGGCTCCCTGGGGCCTGATGCCCTGATCACACTGTTGCCAGCACAGGAGCAGGACAGACAAGCTGAGGAGGGTCAGCATTCGGGGCAGCCTCAGCCACCATGGCAAGACAAGGCTGTGACAGAGAGGCCAGGGAACAGGCCTGCCTGTGAGACAGTGAAGACTTCAAGGGCTTCAGGTGAAAAAAAATTCCATCCATTGATGTGTATATACATGTTCAGAGGTGTATTTTGCACTTGCTGGTTTGCACATAGCATGATCCCAAGTTTGTAATCATAAGATACAGATACTCTTTAATAGTGGGCTATTTTTTACATGCCGTATAGATATTATTTAATTGTAGTTTCATGTCGTTTGTCATATGAATTCTAACCCATTCTGCAAATAGCAGAAAATTTATTATTCCTGTATGTATTTCCTTTTTATTTTCTTTTCCTAAGGAAAAGTAATATATTCACAAGTCTTGAGTAAGATGAGAATATTGTTCAGACTAAACCCAGACAAGTTAGTATTTGGAGATCTTTGCTTGGCATAGTGCATAGCCACAGTTTGTCTCTAGGGAGGTACTCAGTTCACCCCCTGGAGCAGATACATGGCAGCTCCTGGCAGGTATTGTAACTGTCAGGCCTTGTTTCACTCTTTCATCATTTAGTGATACCAGGATATTGCTCACACCCAGGAAAGTCTGTTGCATCATGAGAAACTGAACTAAAGAGGTAAACTGAAGTGAAAGTTTGGAAAGAATCACAGGGAGTCACTGCTTCTTTAAGAGAACTTGGAATATATTCTGATGTGAAACATTTGGGTTTGAGATTGGTTGATATTTCTGTCTCACAGCACAGATTTTGTTTTAATTTTCCTAATTTCCTTTATCTCATTTAAATAGCAATGCCATCCTATTTTTTATCATTAAATGTTTGCTTTTGTGTTTTTAACTTGTGCTAACAGATTTAATACTTTCTTTTAAACAACTGCAAACCCAGAAATACTGTGTGTGTATGTGTATATATGTATATATATATATATAAAAAAAACAAACAAACTCTGACAAAAAGGCTATTTTCAGTGGTATTTTAACAACCCCTCTCCCAAGATGAAAACCTGTGCACTTATCTGGAGAGCAACAGTGCATATCAGTTAAGATTCACAGTCACAGGCATTTTGAGGGTGGGGAGCTAGTGTAAGTGACAGCAAGCAAACTTTCTTCTATAAAAGTATGATGTGGTAAGCTGCAGAAGTTTCTTAGTTATGCATTTAGCTGAGATACCACTGCAGTGGAACTGATACCATTTACATGGAGATCAAAATGAAACCAATCTCTAGTTGCAGTGGCTATATGGAGACACAGCCTAGATGAAGTTCTTCATCTCATCATTTTCTGAAAAAAAGAAGTTGTATCTGCATTATATACTAGGAAAAAACAAACAAACAAACAAACAAACAAACAACCCTGTAAGCTACTATCAATTCTGTCCTTTAACATTGGAAAGGCTCATAGTTTTTAAAGCTCTGTCTGTTTTCTCACTTTTTCACTTTAGGAACAACATCACCCTTTGTAGTGGGCTGACACCCATCACAGCAGCTCCTGTTGTCAATGTCATAGCAACTATAATTTTGAATGGCTGAAATCTTGCTTTCCTAATAGAATAGTTATCACATGAATGAACAGATGCTGACATGGGGAGCATCTGACACTTTATAAATGAAAGCCATCCAAGCAAAACATCAGCAGGACTGGATAGGTTTAGGTAGTTAAACAGCTGCAGAGGTGACTTGTTTGCAAATCATTAAGAATAAAAGCTTGTTAGTTGTCAGAGATCCTTGACATAGACATGACTACTCTGGATCTAGACCTCCTTGGGACTGTATGTTATCATCAGAAATGTACTCCCAAATGCTTTTGGCAAGGTGAAGTTTAGTGTAACACAGGAGATCTAGGCATAGCTCCAGCATCAAAACACATGCTGTGGGAAATCTCAGCCTAGACGTCCCTAATTACTCTGAGGAATAGGTTCAGGTCTCCATGTTTATACCACCGTGTTCCTGTTAAAACAGAGGGAAAATGGAAGTACCCTTCTGTACAGGACACTGCAATAACCCTCCCTGACAAACAGAGGTGTTTGTTATGAAGCAAACATTATGATTTGGAAGTAAAGATTTGGAAAGTTTGGAAAGGTTATGTTTCCTAATTAAATTATTTTGTCGCTCTCACCAGACCCACACAATTATTTCTAAGCCATTACATACATCTGGAGACCCCTCACACCTCTTCCTGAGTGAGCTGCAACAGACCTCACATCATATATTCTTGTTCAGGCTAGGGAAAATAATGACTATAGGCAGAAAACAGATCTAAGACTTTCAGACCAGTGCTCTGGCACTGAGGCAAAACAGAAGGCATTGCAGATTTCTGTTTCTAATAACTACTGAGTAAAAGTTGAAGACAAACGAAATCCAAACTGGAATAATTAACCCAGGAAATTCTCAGTGGAAAGATGGTGCACTGACTAATCTTTGAGCAAGATTTATAAATTAAAGACTTAAACTGCCTGAGATTGACTATAAAGAGTGAGGCATGGGGGTTTTTATTTTCAAGGGAAACCAGTTTGCTGAGGGCTGCTCCATGGAGTTGAAGTGGTGCGTCTTCTAGGTTGCACATCACAAATTAGCATTGCTGTTTCAGAAATAAAAGGTGTATTGATAGTAAACAGGTGGCTTCTGTTCCAAGGAGATTTGTTTGGTACCATTTTATGATCAAGTTGATGCTGTGACACATTAAGTGGAGCTTGTCACTCTCCCATCTGGTCTACACAACTGCTGGAGGCGGAACCCATTTAGGAAGTTGCACATTTCTTGCAGCTGTTCCTGAATGTTTCATAAAGAACTAGCAGAAACCAGTGATTCATTCGGCTTTATTAAACCTATCTTAGGGGAATCATGTCATTGTTCACGGAGAAAATTGTACATGTTGCATGGCATTTAAGGAACTCGTTATCAAATTACAGCACTTTGAAACCTTACTTAGTGCTAATAGGAAAATTGTGAAGTACAGATCAGGACTTCTTTTGGCCTGATTATGATTTATATAAATGACTGCACTTGATAAAAAGTCCTTCATGCTAAGTAAAATTCTTTTTGCCTATGGAACCCAGTGGTGTCTTGTTTTCATCCCCCTGTGGATGCAGTTTATCCTTGGGTCTTATCTGGAAGAAGCAGTTGTTGCAGAATGCTGTGTTCACTTCATACATCATTTAAACTGGGTTTGTTATTGATGAATTGCTTTTGTAATTCACAGATGAAAGCGAACATTATAAACAAGGCATTCCCATATTAGCTTTTCAGTGCTTTGCCCAATGGGCAATTTAATGCGACATCAAATGTGATAGTAGCTGAACGACAAAAAGAACCATTCCCATGCTTGTTGGCTTCTAATAGCTCGATTTCATTTTTAATAGGCCGTTAATCTTGAGTTATGTTTTGCGCTGTATCAAACGTTTCACTGCAGTAAGCTGGATTGTTTGTCTACTTTAGGTTTGTTTTGTGTTCAGTTAACACTCCCTTTGGAAGGCTTTTGGAGCACATGAGATGCCTGAGATTGACTTTGCAGTAGAAAATTTTGACTCCCCTTGACAAAACTTTTCTATCTATCATGGTGTGACAGGCTAATAAAACTACTGATGTGCTAAGTTATAATGATATCTAATACGTTCACAATAAACTACCAGCGATTGAATTGAAAGCAATCACCATACTGCATAGATTAAGAGAGACGTTGTTGGGTGTAAAGGAGCTCTTAAATGTATTGTTCTCTGGCTTAGTGAAAAAATTGCGACCTGCAGGAGACACACTTATTTCAGCTACAGTTGCGGTCCAGGAAACCTGCTATGTCCACTGTGTGTAAAGAAAGACTGTAGAAACTACTGAGAGCTTTGTGAAATTTATGCAGATCTTTTTTTCCAGATGAGTTAGGAAACAATGTCACTGATAGGTTTGTATGATGTTAGAAGACGGAATACTTTTTTTCCTGTATCCTCAGGTGAAATAATTCTTCCTCCTGCCTGGTGTTTACTCAGTTAGAGTTAAGGAGGCAATTCATATGCCTCCTCAGGCTTTTGCTGTGAAATGTATGAAGAGGTCCTTAGACTGCTGGTGAGCTGAACTTGGAAGATCACAGGAGCTCAGATTCGTTTTACAGCTCAGATCTGGGATCAGTGTCATATGAATTAATTATATTGCTTCGGGTCCAAGCTGAAAACATGAAGATACAGATATTTCTCAAGTTGGTATCTCTGTGGTTAATGTTTTCCATAAGAATGCATTTTGTAGCAGTATTTTTCTGATACTGTTACAGTGATGTAGCTCTGCTCTTCCATTAGATGTGTGCTAGCTCTACTGTTTCTTTTAGTGAAAACACTCCATTCAGCATTTCCTGTACAAGCTTTGTTTCCTAAAAATATGTCTCCATTCCATCTTTTTCCTCTGTAGTTCACTTGTTGTTGTACATCAGTAATGTTTTCATTTTGCTATTCTCCTTGTGTAATACAAACCCCCCCTTCATGTTTCTCTCAAAACTATAAAATATTTCTGAGCCAGATTAGTTACAATACTTGTTTCAGCTCTCTGTTAATGTATTTTTTTCCCTTGGTGTTTACCTCTTAACAATTCTCTATTCAATGCTGAATCTCTGTTTGCCCCAGTTTCTTCTACTGTATTTAAACCAAGACTTGAGATTATCAGAGTTACTTTCACCTTTCTTTTTCTTCTTAGTGTAAAAATCTTTTATCTCATTATATTCCTATCTTTCAGCATGTCTCAGCATGCAATAACTATTTTTTCTAAGTTTCTTCCTCAGGTCTCATTAATTAATTTTGTCTTCTATAAGTATTTATATGGAAGAAGATACTACCTTTGCTTTCTGCTGATTGGTGGGACTATTGATAAAATAAACCTATTTTCTTTTATGAAGATTATTTTTACACATTCACTTTTCAAAGAGCCTGCATAGAAGTAGCTACTAATTTCCCTGATGAAACCTTAAGGGACCTTAAAACCTTATGTTTTTATACAGTTAAGCTTAATGAAAATAATAAATTTTACAGAAAAATGGAAGCACTTCATATACCTCAATTTCTATACAAGCAATTGGTTTGAACAGGCTATCAGGCTGGAGCACCTCTCCTATG
>VWYK01076756.1:4425-22623 GCA_013399775.1 Semnornis frantzii
ATCCAGAAAGCCAGGAACAGGTCAGAGATCGTCTATCTCCTTTCCCCAGAAGCCTGGGGAAACTCTAAAGCTTCTGACGGCTACCGACAGCAATCCCAATACAAGCCTTGGGTACTGTCAGATATTTTTTGTGAGTAAATATCAAAAGCCTCTTGTAATTATTAATTGCCTTCTGCCCTAAGCAGAAAGTTGCTCCTTGTGTCCATCTAGTGAGCAAGCGGCATACTGGCCGCAAGTGGTATACTGATCGCAAAGCCTTCTCTTCCAGTTTAAATAGAGTTCAATTAATGTATATATTTAATAGTTATTTCTAGATCCTATTATAACCTGTATATAGTTTCCATAATGTTGCAAAGAGCCTGTTATTATTATTAAATGGTGATCAGAGTGATGTGAGTTCTGAATATTTCATATTCATAAACTATATGTTAATATTTTTAAATATCGTCTTGCAGTAATTAATTACCCCTCCCTGTTACAGTATAATCCCATCTTTTCCCCTCCTCTCTCTGTGTCTAGTCACCATTCAGCTTGCCAGGACTATAACAAAAGCTCCGCATCTTCTAGCTACAGAGGAAGAAAATCTGAAATGCATATTCCACTTTACACATTACATATAAGCACTTTCACAGCCCAGTTTTCTTGTGAGCCATTATTAACTCTAATACAATCAAATGCTTCATGTTTTTTTTATCAAAATACAAAGCCAAGACCCCACCGGGGCCTGCTTTTCTCTGATACTGATTGCATTCTTCTCTACCTTTATTTGCCACCCTGTCCGCTTGGTAGGGACCAAGTGATGCACATGAGGGTCTCTGCATAGAATAAGAACCTTCAGGAGGAATGTGGTCTGATACAAGAGCAGCTCCACACAATCCCCTGCCTCATGTCAATGTTTGGTAGATAGCATACACAGTGGTACTTGTCTGAGCAACACATTCTTCCACTCTGTCTCCTCTCTTTGCATCCTCTGTATTTCCTCTCCTGTATTTAATGCCATTTAGTTCAGAATAGTTGGATGCAGCAGAGGATACGGAACTGTCTAAAAAACCACAAGGTAGTTTTGGCCAACCATAGACAATAAAATGGTACAGCACAATAATCCGGTCTGCCCTATGGAGTGTTTAAGGGCAGATTCTGCATCTTCTCTGTTCTCAACAGGGAGCATACAGTCATTGTCCTTAGTTCAATAAAGGATGTAGGAAACCAAGCACATGTATACAAGCAATTTTGTCTTCACTAGTCCTCCCTTTATTACATTTATTCCCACTGGAGTGATCCCCAATACCGAACTCTGAAAAGATTCAGCTTCTCCCCATTAAAACCAAATGTAAAAAGAACCTGGAGGAAAAAAAAAAAAAAAGAAGAAAAACCCTACATATTTTTCCTCCTCAAATCTTTCAGATCCTACCTTCCTACTTGGTTTTAGTCTCCGTTACAAGGCTGTGGCTCTTCCAATGTTATGAGACCAATCAGTGCAACCATGCATAATAATCTTCACTGAGAAATACAAGGTTCAAACAGCAAAAATGACAGGGTGTTTTGGGGTTTACGGGTTTTTTTAAGAATCATCTAGATCAGAAAGGACCTCCACAATCATCAAGTCCAACCATTTTGCCCACTTGACCAAGTCTGTCACTACACCATGTCTCCAAGTACCACATCTATATAGCTTTTAAATGTGTCCAGGAATGGCAATTCAATCACCTCCCTGGGCAGCCTGTTCCAGTACCTGACAACCCTTTCTGTGAACAAATTTTTCCTAATGTATAGTCTAAACCTCCCCTGGGCCAGCTTAAGGCCACTTCATCTCATCCTATCATTAGTCACTTTTGAGAAGAGACCAGTTTAAACAGCTTGAATGTCTTCACTATTTTTAAAACTACCTAAAGGAGTTAAAAGTGCTAAAATGTTTGACAGCCCACCCAAACATAAATGTTGATCACCAAAAAGTAGATAAAATCTGGAATTCATATATTTAGATTTGTTAAGTAGAGAAAGCAACATCACTTCTTTTGCCTGTTAAAATGACTAACTTGATATATTACAGATGTATTCACTAAAAAGAAAAAAAAAAAAGTGTTAGAACTGAAAAATTAAAACAAATATAAACTGACTGGTTGATTCAGGTGAAATGAGTAAACAGAATGCCAGGTGCAGAGACTGCAAATGTGACAGCTGGGGAGCAAATGTTTTATGGATCCAAGAACCTGCTGTGCTTTTTTGTCTATTGTTCTTTCTGCCAGTACTCACCATCCAGCTTTTATCTGCAGGAAATGTCCACAGTTGCAGCCTTGAGTAGCTGCTTTCCCTCACGTGCAGCTGACCATCAACAAGCAACATTTCCTCCTGCTGGGAGGATGCTACATGCAACATATTTCATGACTGCCAGCAACAGGGTTTCATTAATCAGCCTACAGGAGGTGCTGAAGTGGGCACAAACAGATGAAAAATAAGAAGAATAGCAGAAGTCCAAACTGAGGATTTAGAGTAATCTCTGTAGTTTTGTGTTAATGTATCAGTTGCTATTCAGATACCATGGCATTATTTCAAGGATCGGACTTCAAATGAATTTTCCAATAGCTTTGCCCAGATCCACACCATGCTTCCAAAAAATGCCTTTTCCCCTAAAAATAATTCCTGATGTTCAGAAGAGGTATTCAGTACCAGAGGCAACCCCAAAAAGATACTACTTAAGTAACTAAAAAGAATGTAACTACAGGTATTGCAAAAATGCAAGCTTTCTGTAAGATAATCGAGAAATCTGGAACAAGGGTGACGAGAAAGCACAGTCCCTGCTTTCAGACTGCCGCATCCTGACTTCCTGCTGTAGGGCCTTGCCTCTGCCATAAACCACTGCCGTTCGTGGGCACACTGCTGAGCAGCCCGGCTTGGTCCTGCACTGCCCCACGACCTTTGCCTGTGGAAGCTGTGTCTGCAGTCATTTTGGACTCTGGCAGGTTTACTCACATTGGATTCTGTGCCATGTTGATCCACTGCTGAATTACAATTCGCAGTTCCAGACACTGCCGCAAAAGATGCTGCCCCTGTACTCAGCGCTTGTCAGGCCACATCTTGAGTCCTGTGCTCAGTTCTGGGTCCCTCAATTTAAGAAAGATGTTAAGATACTTGAATGTGTCCAGAAAAGCGCACCAAGGCTGGTGAGGGGCCTGGAGCACAGCCCTGTGAGGAGAGGTTGAGGGAGCTGGGGGTATGCAGCCTGCAGAAGAGAAGGCTCAGGGTAGACCTCATTGCTTTCTACAACTACCTGAAAGGAAGTTGTAGCTAGGCAGGGGTTGGTCTCTTCTCCCAGACACCCAGGGACAGAACAAGAGGACACAGCCTCAAGCTGTGCCAGGGCAGGTTTAGGTTTCTTTTTAGGAAGAAATTTTTTGTGGAAAGAGTGACTGGCATTGGAATGGGCTACCCAGGGAAGTGGTGGACTCACCGTCCCTGGAGATGTTTAAAAGGAAGCTGGATAAGGCACTTTGTGTCATGGTTTAGTTAATTAGAAGGGTTAGGTGATAGGTTGAACTCAATGACCCTAGAGGTCTCTTCCCACCTGGGTAATTCTGTGAAATACTTGTTGAAATATTAAACTGGTTTAGTGCTTGCTCATGATGGACTGCTACTACTCAGGATAGGAAGGATCTGAATAGAGTTTGCTACCTTTATGCACGTGTGTTAGCAATATAGCTTTAACATTTCACCTCTACTGCATTTTCCTTGACTTTAATGTACTGAAGACAGAGTTGAACTTTGCTCCAGCATTCAAGAACACACTGGGCTTGGTTCAGCTGCATAAACCCCAAAGCAATCCTTCTCCAACATAAACCCCAACTCAATGCTTCCTTCAGTGATACTGACAACTTCTACCTGTGCTGCTACATTAACCAGGCCCGAGGAATAGCCCTAAAGCACTGAAAACCAATGAAGTGTACCACACTTTTAAAATGGTTTGCAAACTTCTGCTATTTACACTATCTGAGAGTAGGCTTCCGATACTTTAAGACATCCTTTTGCATTTGAATAAAACTTTTTCAAACCTACATTTAAACTTGTTCAAAACTACATTTTTTTTCCTCAGAAATCTAACATTTAAAATACCCCTACCTTCATGCATTCATTCCTTTTTTCCTTTCAAATCTGTGATTCTGGCGTATTCACAGTCATTGACACCAATTACTTTTTAAAGAACCAATGATAAACACCCACTTCCCCAAACTAACATTCCCATCTTCTATGAAGGATTAAAAAGCAGAAATAAACATAATAAAGCTACCTAATTTGTCTTCCTTTTTTTAAGGGTAAGTAGCACATGATTTATTTCATACATTAGCAGAAATTATGAGTGGCAGAAAAGTGAAAACTTTAATTAGAGAGAACATAAAAATAAGATTCTGATACCAGCAATAACTCAGCACAGCTTAATTACTCCCCTTTTTAATATTTTCATGAAGCATTAATAAAAGCTTTGTTATAGAACAGATACATATGGCCCTAAAAATTACAGATGTATCTTCAGTTAATCAAGATTGCAAAAGATATTCAAAAAGAGTCAAGGAGCTAATCTGCTTCAGATATTAGCAGCATTCCATTTAGTTTACTAATACATATGAATGAAACACTATAACTGGCTGCATCTGGAGAAATAATTCCACAGTCCACCCACATTCACATATTTGCATGGGCAGGTTTTCAGGACTACTGTGAGCCATTTCTTCATTAACAATATCAAAGAACTTTGAGATCCTCCAACAGCTGGTAAAGTATAAAATATTATTAATATATTTTATCTTTTATGTACGAGTGGAAATTAATTTATTTCCATACACCACTTCTATAATAGGAACAGAAGAAATACCTCTTTAAAGAAATACATAGACATTGGTCACAATTTCATCTGCATAGTACGCATCTGCAACTTCTGGTTTTGAAAATTTAACATTTTTTTGTTATTTTTTTAAAGACAGGTTAAAATACTCTTAAACAGAGCTCCTAATGTACAAGGCAGCTTGCTGGCTTGAAGCAGATCACATCTTCTCTGTATAACAATTGCTAATAATGAATTATCCTCTCCACTTCCCACAGCTCCTCTTTCTAGGGGGTTTGCTTTGCTGAAGGTTGGTGATGACAAAGAGGTGGAGCAGTCACGGCATGGAATAATAAAGGCAACACGTGGCAAATTTCTCACTAATTAAGTGATATCTCCACGGGAGTACTGCCTATACATGAGAAATACTTGAACAGAAGAACAAACGCGATACATTTTTCTTCAAATTCACAATAATACAAATACCACTTTACTACCACTTAGTTGCCAGATGATTTCATTTACTCATGTTCTACGTGAAGCTGTTATTTCCGAGAACAAATAAAGGGAAACCTATAGAGGCAATATAAAAAGTATAAAGAAATGCCAGTTTGGTTGCAACAAGGGAGTATGCTATCCGTTTATGAAAAAACATGCCCAGTAATAATATGAGCCCTTACAAGTCACTCTGATAATGTGACCCCTCCAAGGCTCACATGTAGGCTCTGACTTAGATGACTAACTCTAAAAAAGAGGATCTGTCTTCAGAAAAAGTTTGTGATTCTTCCCGTCAGAGACTGAGACAAACAATATGTCTCAACATCTCAGGAAAAAAAAACAACTTGTTTTGAGCTAAATTTCTAAGAAATGCTAAGTGAACATCCTGTTGTACTCACTGTCCCAAAAATCCCCTCCTGCATGAGCTCGGACCCCCAAGAGCACCCCGATATGCAACACTTGGACAAGAGATCAAACGGGGAATGCAGAGTGAGCTTGTGCATGCTATCATGGGACCACCTGCCTGACTGCTCAGCTTGCACAGACTAAAAGACCACCATTCTGGACCACCACACCTGGAACTGAGTTTTTATCACCTAATACACATAGGAGGTGAAGGCTTCCTGTTGTGACAGGTGATGTTGATTCTGAGCCAACCACAGTCTAGCAGATCCTGGTTTATCAACAGCAGCGATCATTTCGAAGAAACCGGCTGGACAAGGGGTGCTCAACCCTGGAAACCCCCTACTACACTGAGCATGCCCAACACCACTGGACAGTGGGCGTGGCTAAGCTCCTGGAAAATGCTAAGTGATTCTCAGAAAAATATGCATATTCAATGAGGCAGCCAGGGAAAAGAAGAGAAGCTCTGACCTGCAGACCCAACCTTCCCCAACCATCCTCTTCAAATGGACTTTTGGGATGCCAAACAACTCCAGGGTGACCTCTCTTCTCTCCACGTGGGGGTATTTATTTCTTTCCTTTCTCTTTTCTCTCCCCCCCACCTCTCTTACTTTCTCCCTCTCCCTCTCTCTGTCCTCATGTGTGTAAGTCATATGAATTCAATAAAGCCAGCCTCTGCATTTGACACCGTTTGTGCCTTAATTCTGTGCCTGAGAATCTGAACCTCACACCTGGGATTCCTCCAGACTGAGACACCTCATGTTCCACTGACAAGACAGATCTGGTCAAAGTTTCATTTTTTAACAGCCTCAATATTGAACAGGATTTAAGCAGATAACCTGGAACTGAAAGATTCCTTGAGTAATCTGCTTTCTCCTTATTTCCTTTTGATATTACAAATAGTTTTTACCATAAAGAGTACAGCCAAACTTAGGAATAACTCTATTTAAGAGAAAACTGTGATTCACCTGAAGCGTCCTCTAACATTTCTTCTCATGGCTATTATTTTCTTTATTAGTCCATGCATATTCAATGAGAAAGACAAAAAAAAGAGTGCAAATTTAGATGCTGTCTTTTATTCTAGAAGCACTGCAAGAGCTTCCTGTTTAAATATGCATGTGCATGGTAAGGCCAGTGCAGGATCTCCAAGATGTCTTTTTGTTGTTATTAGTTATGTCATGGTAGTTTGCATTCGCACTTCTACGCAGGCTTCTACAAAGTCTTTTTGTACTTTATATCTCAGCATTTATTATTAAGTATCCCACAGCAGTGGCATCAGAGATCCCAGAGACTATACAAAATAGGAAAGAGTATTGCAGCCCTATGCCAGCAAGCTAAGTAGTTGGCAACTTTAAATACATAACGTGAAGTATGTTTAGCCCAGAGTTCAGTTGGGACTGAATAGCTACACTAAGCAGACACAGACTAGGCTGTAAGAAAAAATAAAATAATTTAAAAAATAAATAGGTACACTGTGTTCATTAAGAGATAGTGACCTTATTGCTAGCACGACCACTAAGATTATTACCACAGCACAAGGAATAAATCGCAAAATCACCTGTCCAGCAATTACTGTGGCATTAACTACAAACAAAAATTGTGAATCTCACCACTGGATTTAAAAAAATAAAACCATTAATATCATCCTAATATGAATGTTTCCCCAAAGAACAAACCTCATTTTAATTTTAAAAACTCAAAGACAGTATTTTCATACTTAAGGATCACATGCTCAGAGGACTCAAAGTATAAGCAGAGATATTTTAAGGCTTCATAGTTTTTTAATATTGGCTTTAAAACTCAGTAATTTTTTTTCATGAATTATTGTAAAAAAATCCCAACTACCATACTCATGTACATTTCTGCACCATAGGACTAACCCTGGTTATGAGATGATTTGGTTGATTAATTGCCAATAATCACGGGATGCAAAGAATAAAACATTCTAAAAACATTACCAAGAATTAGAATGTAATCAATTGACTTTGAAGATGATCAATAACACAAGTGGAAAAAGCTTAAATCTTGAAAAGTTTTACTGAGTCTAGGCCACTGTTTTATTTTTAACCAGGAAAGTACCTCCAGCAACTGTTTGTGTCAGTAAAATACTACAAAATTAATTTCATGCTACCGCTGGAACTGATACATACTGAAGATGAGTTTGTTTCTTTCGCTGCTTAAACTTTCCTCAACACACTGATTTATGCCTCTAACACTTTCCCACACCCCACTAATGAAACGTGTCCCCAGCCTCATATATGTAATACTAACAAAACACTAAAACATTTGGAGCTGTAAAGTGGGAGGCAATCTGGATCAATGCAAGTGCATGAACATTTTCAGATGCCACTTGAAAGTATTAACAACGCTCGGTCATTTGCTGACGATGCGTCGATTCCTCCTCCAATGAAAATTACTGGCCATAAATCAGGCAAACATTTACAGGAATCTGCAAATGAAACAGCTAAATCCATGATGACAGGGAGCCTCATAAAAGCAGCTCATTTATTCCCTCTGAGCACTCATCCTCACCAGAGGGATCAATAGCAAACCTCATACAATATACTTCTAAATGTCATGCTGCAAATCCTCTTTGCATTTATGCAGAAGGAAAAGACCCTCCTCCAGTTTTAGAAGCTGAAATCAAGTAAAAAGCATATTAAATGTCCAAAACCCAATAAATCTAAGAGAGTACCTTTTATTCTTAGGCCTGTGACTTTTAATAATACGTATTTTTCTAAACTGTAAGGTTTACAACACTCAGAAAGATAAAGATGCCAACCAGAAAAACAAAATGGATGATACAGAATTGAACAAGTTTATCCATCGATTCTCTGGCACTTAAAAAAAAAAAAACCCAAACACTAGTCAGGGACATGTTACAGAATTGAAAACAGTTTCAGTATCCTTGGCTTCTGAAAAATTGTACAATCACAGACTGGCAGAGGTAAGAAGGCACCTCTGGACATCATCTAATCCACCCCCCCCCGCTAAACCACATATGCCTACATCGGGTTGCACAGGAATGCATCCAGTCAGGTTTTTAAAGTCTCCAGAGAAGGAGACTCCACAACCTCTCTGGGCAGCCTGTTCCAGTGCTCTGTCACCCTCTCCAGTGGTTCCCTGTTCCTCTTGAGCTGGAAACCCCAGAACTGGACACAATACTCACAGTGTGGCCTCAACAGTACAGAGTTTAAAAAAAAGGGGAAATAAAAAAGGAAAAAAAGGTTACTGGATTACTGTCTGAGAGTGCATTCACACTAACTTGTAGCTAATAAGAAGACTAATTCACTTTACATCAAGATCATACAGCTAGGCAAAAAATGTAAAAACCTGATAAAACACCTTCTGGGATGGATACTTTTAAAATTAAAAGTTTTATTTTCTATTAAAAGGGTGAGCCTTTCTGTGTAGTTAGACTTTTCTAATGGGGAGTAAAATCCATTGTTTCAACAATAAAATTGTCTGTATCATGTGAAATATTCCTTGTACAAATGGAATATGTATCCTGAAGGACAGAGATCAGACATAACTGAGCAGGGGCCTCCCTGCTGCTTCATGAAGGCCAAACCATTCCTGAGGAAAAACACCCCTGCGTTTTTCTCAGGCAGCTCTTCCAGGCACCATCATATATCTTTTAATTTATATCACACTGGTATGTCTGTGCTAAAACTCGTCTTATGACAGTGTGCATCCCTCTCTTATGTCAATGAGTGTAAAGCATTAAAAAAATCCAGAAGCTTCACAGAAGCTGTTGGGAAAAAAAGTGTAGAGTACAAATTTAATCCTCCTAATCCCTTGTCAATTACAAGGAATGTCCTAGCATAAAGTTATAGCAATAGTGCACTTTTTAATCCCATAGGAAAATAAATTAAGCCATCCTTTCCCTCTTTGCACTTGGACCATATTCACAGTATCTTCCTCAAAGGCTTGGGAACACTCGCTCTAATAAACACAGACATCAATTTTTAAAATCTGCTCTGAAAATGGCAACGTTTCACAAGCTGAGAAAATGCTTTGGTTGAGGGCACGGCCTGAGAGGCAATAGGCCAGCAGGATAGCACTGGGATTAGCCCTAATTACCTCATGTTTCACCTTAATTAACTACTGATACAGAAGGTAAACTCTGCAGGATCTGTGGTGAGACCTTAGGCCAGTAGGCAAGATATCTAAGCCTTTGCTGTTTACACATGATAATCTCTCTTTTGAATTTGCTTTAATTGCTCAAAAAGATTAGTTGAGGGATATGCATTACATATTGATTAGCAATGCTAACTAGATACTACATAATTTTCATGTGTGCTCTACACACGCAATCTAACAGTTTTAGAGGCACACTCTTTATAAGCCAATTGTCAAAGGATCGACATTTAACTTTGGTTATGACAACATCAATCGTGAAGAAGAAAAAATCCTCCGGCCTTTGGTAACATGAATGAAGGGAGGAAAATACAAGAAAGGATCTTCAGTCTGTTCTAGTGGACACCATTGTGCTCCTCCATTGTGAGTGGTAATCCCCTCCTGCATGCAGCGCTCAGAGCACAAGCAAATTGGGAGCAGAGGGGGAGCTGCAATAAAGCAGACTGAATATGATATATATTATAGATCACAAGGTTGCCTTGTTTCTTGTCCCACACGCTCTTCATTATTCAGACTCTGCTTTCTTTTTTCTGTTTTGTAAGTTCTCATCTGCTCTTGGGAAGCCTTGAAAAACTACCAGATCATCAGATTTTGTACAAAAGCGAGTACAAACTGACTATAGAATCTGTGTAACATTTAATAGCCAAACCATGGTAAAAAGTTCTCTGCCATGTGTTCCTCCTGCTCTGTCTGCTGGCAGAGAAATCAATTAAAAAATACGTCTTTTCAGTTGTTCTCTGCTTGCACTGCAATAAAGGCACAACAAAATGTGTGCTTTCAAAGCCCCTCTGGCCTGAAATACATTTGTAAAATTTGGAACGTATTTCCTTAAGAAGTTAACCATGACTTAATGTAACATACAAACTGATCAAAACAAAACCTGGCAACAAAGTACAGTGAGGCATAAAGGATTAGGTAATAATTATGGCAAAACCCTGGAATCAAAAGCATCCACCAAGGTCTTTAATACAGCTTTAAAGTTCAAGACTTGAGATTTTCTGTATTGCATCAACTAAATTTATGAAACTAAGTTCTCAGTGGAAGAGTTTTACCATAACCCTAAGGACAGAAGGGTGTATAATAAAAGTTAGTTTCTGTGACAATACTTGTGTCATGGCCTTTTTCTACACAGAAATTATACAATATTTCCATCCTTAACTAGCATCCAGGGTTACCCTACCATCTAAGGAGAGACACTGGAAAGCTTTCTTATCTGAATGGTGTTTTATTTAAGGCTTATAATGGCAAGGAAATGCACAGTGCCTGTTTGAAAAGGCTCACAGACTACTTGCCACATATTGGAAGCGGTTGAAGAACTGAGAACTTTCCCTGAGATCTCACTTTCTTTGCATGAATGGAAAACTGCCACTGGTAACTGGTGCCTAGTCCAGAGAGGTGCTTGATTTAATTTGCAGTGTCATCTTGTGCTCTAAGCAAAAATCTGTAGTTGCTCACTTGGCTGATAAGTTTGGGAGAAACATTTAAATAAAGAATTGTATCCATAATGGAAGTTTGTCAAAGTCTGTTTGACAAACCACTTCACTCTGTAGAAGGCTAATATTGAGATAAAAGCTGCAAACTGTTGTTTTTACCTGTTTGTTTTTAAAGCATACTTAAGCTGTAATTGCTCTGAGGGACTTTCTGGACACATTTGTTGATTACTAATCAGAGAAAACAGTGGGGAAAAAATTGATTCACATAGGATATCCTACTGCAATTGATTTTACAGTCAAATAACAGAGGTGTTTAAATATTAATATATAATAATGTATAAATAATTATATATAATATATATAAAATAATATTACTTATATAAGTAATATAAAATATTATTTAAATACAAACAGTGAAAGAAAAAAAAGTCCTATTTTGTTTACTGTAAATGTGGAAGATTTTGTTCAATCTCAAGATGTTTTCAACCTGTGTGTGAAAAGTTCCCTATATATCTCTATAAAAGACAGCATCTTTCCTACATTTTTTGTTTGGTTTGTCCACGTGTTAAAAAAAACAAACAATGCATACCCTTTGTATGAAAGTGCAGAAAGGCTGTAGTTTTATCATATATATTTATGCACAGCCTAATCAAGACTTCATGATGGTTTGCTCTTTGAATATTTATTACCAGACTAATTATTGAGCTTAATTATAATCTGATAGGCTTTTAACACATTAAGAACTTCTTTGTAAATACTACAGTAAAGTTTCACCAGGAAGTAAGGAAAAGTAAGCACATTTTCAAATAAAACAACTTTTTTTGGTAAACAGATCTTGGTCATAACTTGATTATTTAAATACCTATAAGGTGAAACTTCGCCTTCATTGGGTTTAGAGAAGTCAGGCTTTTTTCCAACAACCTATATAGCTGGGTTATTTATCTTCTTAGGGAATATTTGGCCTGCAGTTATCTGATATCAAGCTGTGATCTCATCAGCTCTCACACACTCAGCAGGGAGGGGCTAAGAAAATACTTCAATGTGAAATCTCTCAAAGCACCCTCAGGGCACCACAGCTATGGAAGGCAGTGGTTTAGCTGCTGAATATTTTCATCTGGCAGTAATACTGATTCAGTGCCCCACAACGTTGCCCATATGCCACCGTAGGGTCACTGGTACAAATTAAAGGCAAACTAATGATCTCACTATGTGGATTTTGAAAAATAAAGTATTGCCTAAATTGGAAGTACTTTCATTTTCTTGTGTTCTTGAAGACATGTAAGGTAACTGCTTTGGCAGAAATCTCTGTGTGGTTCTAATCTTTTCTAAGGCAAGTAGAGCTGTATATATTGTGAGTCGACTACTGTTTGCCAAAAAATACAACTACTATGTGTAAGAAAATAAAGCACTTTACAAACCAGCTTTTGTTACACCAAGTGAAAGAGCGCATCTTAGAAATATAACTGTATTGTCTGATAACCACGGGGTTTGTTTATAATTATTTTTCCTTTCTTCCTCCAATAGACTGATTTGCTAGTTAAGTGAAAATATTTTAACAGAAGGGGAGAAAAAAAGACTTCAACTCATAACTATTTAAAGTGCTATTTGACTCTAAAGCTGCCTGGCTGTTTTGTGAAAAGCTGCCTGCCTAAGGTTTCTTGGTCACCTGGAAACAAGTGAAACATTTGTAAAATATCTACCAGTTCTCAATGGAACATTTTTTAATGAATCCAGGATCTTCACAGAGCACTATGACATTTGGAAAGGATCAGCTCAGAGTTAAAAAAAAACAAAATACAGAAATTCACAAAGGAATAAAGTGATTTTCGTTAACCAATGGATAGAAATTCACCTTTAAGTATGAAACAAGGAATGCCTTTGGCACAATGAATTAGATTACCTGCACTATACAGTCAGTGACACAGATGTGAACACCCATACCAAGAAAATAACACCTGATGTTTACCAGGATACATGTAAAGAAATGGACTGAACAGACTGAGTGGTAAATGGCTGGACAGTAGCCCTAAGGAAAAGGACCTGGAGGTCTGGGTTCATGAAAAGCTCAACATGAGCTTCCAGCGCATGCATACAGCCCAGACAGCCCAGAGTCCTGGGCTGCATGAAGAGCAGCGTGGCCAGCAGGGCAAGGGAGGGGATTCTGCCCCTTTGCTCTGCTCTCCTCAGACCCCACCTGGAGTACTGTGTGCAGTTCTGCAGCCCCCAACACAGGAAGGACATTGAACTGTTAGAGCGGGTCCAGAGGAGGGCCACAAAGATGATCAGAGGGCTGCAGCAGCTCTCCAGGCTGAGAGAGTTGGGGCTCTTCAGCCTGGAGAAGAGAAGGCTTCGAGGAGACCTTAGAGTAACCTTCCAGTATCTGAAGAGGGCCTACAGGAAGGATGTGGAGGGACTATTTACAAGGTCTTGCATTGACAGGACAAGGGGCAATGGGTTTAAACTGGCAGTGGGGAGATTTAGACTGGATGTTAGGAGGAAGTTCTTTGCAGTGAGGGTGGTGAGACACTGGCACAGGTTGCCCAAGGGAGGTTGTGGCTGCTCCCTCCCTGGAGGGGTTCAAGGCCAGGTTGGACAAGGCCTTGAGTGACCTGTGTTAGTGGGAGGTGTCCCTGCCTATGGCAGGGGGTTGAAACTAGATGATCTTTGAGGTCCCTTCCAACCTTACCATTCTATGATTCTATGAAATACCAAATTACACTAGCGAGCTGAATGAAGCCATTTAAAATCTGAGAAACATTTTTATAAGCCTCTAGTATATTCAAACTAGCGTTTTATGGTCTCTTACTCTGACTGAAGTCAATGGCAGATCTCTACAAGGAACTTTTGCTGTGCCTTTCGGTATTCTCGTCTCACTTTGAATTATGCAATTTTGCTAGTTAGTGATGGAAATTTTGGAGAAAACAAAACAAGCATGTTAAAGCAGCAGTATGAAACAGTTTTCCCTCCAGGTGATGTTTTGGAACTTCTTCCTAAAATATGTTATTTTTGTGCAAAAAAAAGTTTTCTGGAGGGCCTATATGAAATTTACATTAGGAAGACAGGACAGACACTATGCATTTTGTTACTTTGTGTTCAATCTTAGCAGATGTTCTTACATTGTCAATATCCTGCAGAATCTGCATCTCATTTCAAAACACAAATTACTCCTTTAAGGTACAATTAGACTTGTTCCTCTATCAGATTAAGTTTACAAGATGCACTGCTGAAAATACACCTTTTCTGTGCCAGTGAGTGGTCCAAGGTATCCAGCTATGGACTTTTTAGCACCTCATTTGCCATAGGCGTGACCATGGGACTCTCCTCTCCTACAGCAAATAGCTACAGCTGATGGGTAGGTAGCTCCAAGGAATTACTTAGATGGTAGGAAAATACCAGTAATATAACCAGACTTGATAATTTGGGTCAGTTTTTCCTTATTTTCATGAAATTATGTTCAGGAAAGTTTGATCTTAGATCTCCACTTCTGTGAATAGGAGACATAATATTTAAGTATGTGTCACCTCCACAAACAACTTCATGTTTATTGAAATTACGTTTTCCTGGTTCTTAACTGACCAAAACTCGCAGTGCTAAGATTATTAACCATATCAATGTGCATGCAGTAATGGATTTTCAGAAATTAGACAGAATTTGTAGCATGCAGTATCCAGCCAATATTCAAATTCAGCAAAGTGGAGATAGCTGTATAATTTCAAATTGGTTTCTCAAGTAGAAATCATCTAATATTACTAACAGGGTGATATTAGTAGCACTGTACATATTCAAATGCATGAAGCAAGTGAAATCATGGAAATTGAGATCTGTTGATCAATTTTAAACCACAGAATGCAGAACTTAAAGCCACAGTGTATTTCTAAAGAGCAAAAAAGAACAAATAGATTCTCTTTAATATTGGTAGACAAAACTGGTTGTGTACTGAACAGTTCAGCTGGGTGACTGGGTTAAGAATTAATACAACCTCTTTGCTGCTACTTTAATTGTTAGAAATACTTCGTAAAATATACTCATCCTAATAACTGCATCATTACACAAGCAATTTTAAATGCCTCTCCATAAAAAACTTCACTTATTCAGCAATAAGATCCAGACATTTCCCTCAATTTCTTGAGAAGTAAATTCAAAGGAAAGCCACAGAAATCACAAACTCTTTAAAAATTTGACTTGGTCTTTTAGGATAGAAGCAGTAATACAAATAATGAAATGCAAGGAAAAAATACTCAGTTTTAACAGGGGAAAAAAAACCCACCACTGCAGGAGAAATACTCTGAAATATGTGAACATAAAGGAATGAAAACCCATTTAACCCACATTAACACACAAAAAGTTAGATATACTATTGAAATGCCTTCATGAAGTCTAATATAGTTTTTTAATTTGACACTTGATGTATCTTAGTCTAAGCCATGTGGTCATAAATTTTCTCTGTACTGTAGTGCTTAGGCACTGTTAATAAACCTACCTTATTTTCTGAACAATTTTTAGGGAAACTAACCCCACAATGATAAACTCCATAAATATGACAATATCTGTTTGGAGCCTGTAAAAGAGCTTTTGAAATGATTTTTTAAAATCTTGATTTAGAAATTGCAAATACAAATAAAACTCTAAATATATACAGTAAATGAAAAGCTCACTTGTTCATGACCAAACAATTCAAAAAGTAATCACATTTACTACAATACAACTAAGGGCAAAAGAGAATCAAAAAGGAAGGGGGGGGAAAAAAAAAAAAGTCTTAAGAATAAGAAAGAAGAGCAATCAAAATTCCTGACAGGAAAATACATTAGATTAGTCTCTCAAGGGATGTAGCAGAAACCGAGGCCTTGCAACTTTTAAGAGCAGAACAGACAAATCACTAGAAAACATACAATAGGGAACAATCCTTCACAGGTAATGAGATGGGGAACAAGCCAACGGAGGTTTTTTTTCTTCTGCCCTTACTTCCTACCATCGATTACATACTACTTAGCATTGTCCCCACACCCATCAAATGATTTAAATAATTACTTAGGAATTCTGGAGAGAGGGTGGGAAAAGATATCAAAAGTATTACCATTATGTAGAAGTGCTTATCTGTGGAGAGATTAGATGGATTTGGGGTCTCAGCAAGATTTTACTTGCGTATCTCTCCACAGAGACAACATTTTTATCTAAGTTCAATGATGTCTTTCTAAAGATCAATACAGGTCAGATGCCCATGAGTTCACGAGAGCTATCAGTTTCTGAAGCAAATAATCATGAACTGTTGCTGACTCACATGAGAGAGAATGGACAGACTCAGCTGTGAAATAGCTGCTTGGCCTCTCTCAGGGCTTCATGATTCAGCATCCCAACAGACCTTCCGAGGCTTAAAGGAGACAGTTAAGACCAAAAAGAATTTAAGCTAACACACTGAACTTACAGATAACAACTCTACATTCCTTTTTGGCAGCTCTGATATAGATAGCCCTATAAAGCCATAGTAGGTGGCAAATCAAATACTTCACACTACATAGAAATGCAACTCCAGAGTCCGGAATTGCCTCAAGAGGGTATTGACAGAGTTTGCCAGTAATTAACTAAGAAGTACACATGAATGGAACAAATTTGAATCCTGGAAAAAAAGAGAACAGATGTTTAATAACAGCAGCAGGAAACTTAGGTTTGCTACATTTTAAAGCACTGTCTTCATCTGCTGTTTGCAAAGAAACTTCAGCTTTTCTTCAGTGATGAAGTCTAATCAAAGCGAATTCAAATTTCTGTCAACTCAAATATGCTCTGCTGCAGTACAGTCTTTAAAAACTGCTCTTAGAAGCTGCAGATCACAAGCAAGGCTGTGGCTAAAAACTGGCGATCTACTGCATGTACAGGTGAACTACATTATCATCTATGAGACGAATGCCAAGATAATTATAAAACAATTTAAAGTCAGGATAATTTATAGAATTTTTCCATAAATACTTTTAGTTGGGAACTACATAACTCTTCTGTCTGAGGAGTTAACCAACATCCTTCTTCTTTGAAAATCTCTAACAGAATTAGCCTGCAGAAAATACACACGAGTATTTTCTCCTTAGCTATCTACGGCAATGTATACCAACTCATAAATGACTAAGTGCAAATTTATGTATCATTGAAGGAAATATGTTCCATGTATCATTAAACAGCATACAATCTATGTGATTAACATTGAGGCTGTGAAAAAAGTATAGCACATAAAAAATACGGAGCCCCTCTCAAACTCTATGCCAGTAACAGTGAGCTATGATTTTTCCTGTTTACAATTTCTAGACTACATTTAGGTGAAAACGATTGACACGCAAATGTGTTTCACATTTTCGCCACTTTAAAGCCTCACATTTGAGATCTGGTATCGTTACACTGAACTAATTACCACTCATCAAAAACAGAGAAGAAAATGTTGATTCAGCTCCCACGGCATTATAAAATGATTTTGATCACAAAAATGCTTCCATTTTCCTCAATTGCCTCACAATCTAAAATGGAGTTGGCAAGATGAAGACAAATGGTACACTAGCCCACTGCTGATTGGCTAAACTATTTTGTATGTGTTGGAAAACTCAGGACATCCATCCTAATTGGCAGTGGACAGAACACTTTAGCAACTGTGACTGTTCAAGACAGCAATCTATCCATTGCGGGGGCAAAGGGTGAAGTCAACAGGATAGGATGGTGATGTTATTATCTGACATGTGGGTTATCTTCTATGAACTCTGTCTATAAGACTTATGACATGTGGTGAACTCTGAGACAGGTATTAAAAGCAGAAGCTCAGCATGCTGAGTTGAACAAGTGAGCAAAGAGTTACTTAGACCATAATTAAGTGACTGTGTGGTAAAATAATTGAGGCAAACACACTAATAGAGAGGAATTTAGGACACCAGTATCAAA
>VWYK01076757.1:8342-92520 GCA_013399775.1 Semnornis frantzii
GGGGGGGGGGGGGGGGGGGTGGGGTAGTAGTAACACTTCTATTTTTTTCTTTTTTTGTCAGAATCTGTTATCTTTATGACTGTGTCAGATCCTACCATTGAGGATCTGATGTGTTTGATACATATTTAGTACATGTGTTTGATGCTTCTGTGTGAAACTGTTTTCATTTTGTGCTGTCTGCTGTAATATCTGGAGTCATGCATCAGTTGTTGTGGTGAATAAAGATTTAGTGGGGAAGGCTCAGATAAGGCAAGGCTGTCATGTTGCAGTGACAAATCTAATGTGTGAAGCAATCATCTTCCTGTAAAATTAAAGATTCATGTAGATAGAATATCTGTATTTACGGCAATTACATTGAAAGCCATTTCAGGACAGCTGCTATGCAAAGAGCTTTTCCTGTTCTCTCCCTCCATGAGGGTGATTGTGCTCTTCTTTTAAAAGAATATTAATGCTTGTTTAATATTTACCACAGATACGCAGGAACACAGAGTCTGAGGCAGATCTGGTCAGACTAAGTTTTGCCCAACTTTCTCTGCCATAATAACAAAGAAATCATAAAATCCTAGAATGGTTTGAACCTTAAATATCACCCAGTTCCAAAGCCCTGCCATGGGCAAGGATGTCTCCCGCCAAAGTCGCATGCTCGAATCCTCATCCAACCTGGCCTTGAATACTTCCAGGCTTGGAACCTCCACAACTTATCTGGGCAACCTGTTCCAGTCCCTCATCACCCTAATAGGGAAGAATCTTGTCCTTGTGTCTGATCTAAATCCAGCTTCTTCCACTTTGAAGCTGTCACCCCATACCTTTGCAGAAGTCCCTCCTCAGTTCTCCTGCAGCCCCCTTTCAACACTGGAAGACTGCTACAGGTATTTCTGAGAATGGGCTTGAACCACTTGTGCCAAAGCAGTTGGGAGAGAACACCCAGAGGGCTGGTAGCAGTGAGTTTAGAGAGTTTGATAGGTGGGAACCAGCCCATTCCCTCCTTTGGAGTTTGGATTAGGTTTGGGGGAGTGTGGCTGGAGAGCAGCGTGACTGGAGAGCAGCCTGGCAGAAAGGGATCTGGGGGTTGTAACAGACAGAAGATGAATGTGAGCCAGCAGTGTGCCCAGGCAGACAAGAAGGCCAATGGCATCCTGGCCTTGATTAGAAATGCTGTGGCCAGCAGGAGCAGGGAAGTGATTGTCCCCATGGACTTAGCTTTGGTGAGGCCACGGCTCCAGTGCTGTGTCCAGTTTTGGGTACCACAATACAGGAGAGATTTGGAGGTGCTGGAGTGGGTCCAGAGGAGGGCAAGGAAGCTGGGGAAGGGCCTGGGGAATAAATCTGATGAGGAGCAACTGATGGAGCTGGGGATGGTTAGTGTGAGGAAGAGGAGGCTGGGGGCAGAGCTCATTGGTGTCTACAGCTATCTGAAGGGACATTGTGGAGAGGCTGCTGCTGGGCTCTGCTCACAGGTAACTGGAGGCAGACCAAGGGGGAATGGCCTCAAGCTGAGGCTGGGGAGGTTTAGATTGGACATTAGGGAAAAGTTCTTCACAGAGAGAGTGGTCAGGGACTGGAATGAGCTGCCCAGGGAGGTGGTGGAGTCACCCAGCCTGGGTGCGTTTGAGGGTGGTTTGGAGGTGGTGCTTAGGACTATGGTTTAAGGCAAGTCTTGCAGAGCAGGGTTCTAGGTTGGGCTTGGTGATCCTGAGGGGCTGTGCCAGCCTGGGTGTGTCTGTGGTTCTGTGGATTCCCACCCTGAACAAGTTTGCCTGTTGCAGAAATGGTCACTGTGCTGAGTGAAGAAAGCAAGCTGATGGACATAGGTTTGCTTGGGCTCCTGCTTTAAAGTTGCTCAGGCTTTGAGTCAAACAGTTAATGACAGTCAGTAACTGGACCTTGCGTGCTGAACTGTAAGAACATTCAACCGCAGAGTGGGTGGGGACCTCCTGCACAGGGGCACCCAGAGCAGGCTGGGCCATAGGAGGGTGCCCTGCACTCAGCACCAGCTGCTGTTTGTAAGGCACCAACTCCAAATATGAGAGATTTGTGTCCAGGGAATGGATCCAGGAAGGAAAATAGGCCAGGACAAAACCTATCCCCTGACACTTGCTTTGTCACCCAGAAGCTCCCTCGGCCAGTGCAGTGACTTGTTTGCAGAGGGTTCCGTAGAAGCTCAGTGCTCCCTAGGTACGGAAGATCTCTTCCCTGTGTCACACTCCCAGCCTTTGTCCTCTGCTAGGCCGTACATTTCAGCCTGCAGGCTGCAAACGTTTCTGTGTGTTCCAATAAACCAGACCCACAGAAGTTATTGCTCTTCGCTTGCACAGTGCTGAGACCACACCGTGGCCATTCTACCTTACCCTGGGAAATAACGAGGGCCTCGCACCTTCCATGCAGTAGCGGCCGCTGGAGAGCTGCTCTGGCAGCTGTTGCTTACGCTGCCAGGCTGATGTTACTGCCGTGCTGGGTCTGAAACTTTCGAATCAAAACATCTGTAGCAGCCTCCAGATCTAATTGTGTGAATCAGAGAAATGAGATTTGTTCTGCTCTCGGCCACGGTATGACTGCAAAAATCTCAGAAGAGGGTAGAGAGAAATAAAATAAATTAGGAGGAAAGATAATAATGCCCAAAACAGGCTCTGCTGCCCCTTAAACTGGAGGTGAGCTACTTAGACACACAGGTTCTCAGGGGTGGCTGATGTACAGCTTCTCCACAGCCAGCTGCTGGAGCTGCTGCTAGACACCCAGCACACCTCTAAACCTGACAGGCTTGATGGCAGTCCCCAGATGACCCCTCCCCTCTCGCCTCACCTCCTGTTCCCTTCGGCTGTAATGTCTACTTTAAAAGCAAGTAGCACTGCTTGTGTTTAAGTGGATTGATCTCTGGGTTGTGGATGTGTAATAAATTACTGAGAACCTGTGGGATTATTTTAGCAGCTTTGCTCAAGGTAGCCGACCAAAAAATAATCACAACCAATCAATAGATTAAGACATAGTAAATTTAGCCCTGCAGCCTGGTGGGGAGAGGGGGATTCTGACAAAACGAGTTAAGTGGCTCCAGAGGACTTGTGGCAGATTTTATGGAAGCCTTCAGTGGAGGGAAGGAGGTTTAATGATCACTCCTCGAGTGATGAGAGTGCCTGCTAAGGCTCATCCCTTCCTGGCCACACCATATTTACTGGGTGCTGTTTCCTTCTCCTGCAGCGGAATCAATAATCTTCGCACAGACCAAATGAAGGAGACCTTAAATATTAACAAGTCACCCGGATCCAAAGCAGCAGGAGGTGGATTTGCATGATCTGCCTTTGGCCTAAGCGTTCAAGATGTCCTCACAGACCTCCCTCCCTGCTTCCCAGCACAGCACCGCGTGGAGGGACTGCTGTCACTCTGCACTTTCATGTCAGTTGTCATCACCATCCTTGTCTCTTCTGTTCTTCATCCTACTTGCAGCAGAACAAAACACAGAGCAGGCACTGACTCCTTGAGACTCTCCCTGATTACTGACATCTTCATCTGGCTTGCTCCTGCTTGGTTTTGCACTGTAATCAACTTGGTCTAAACTGTCTGAGTTTCTATAGGCAGGGAGAGCTCCTGGCAGTTTTTCCTTACAGGATTACAGAACTCTATTTCTTCTCATGTCCAACCTAAACCTCCTCTGGGACAACTTGAGGCCGTTTCCTCTGCTCCTATCACTTGTTCCTTTAGAGCAGAGCCTAACCCCATCTGGCTGCAGCCTCCTCTCAGGGAGCTGTAGAGAGCAACAAGGTCTCCCCTCAGGCTCCACTTCTCCGGACTAAACACCCACAGCTCCCTCAGCTGCCCCTCCCCAGCAGGTTCTCCAGACCCTTTCCCAGCTTCATTGCCCTTCTCTGGACTTTTTCCTGCCCTTCAATGCCCTTCTTGGAGTAAGGGACCCAAAACTGAACTCAAGGTGTGGCCTCACCAGTGCCCAGTTCAGGGGGCCAATCTGTGCCCGGGTCCTTGACAACCACACCATTGCTACTGCAGGCCAGTTTATGTTTGGATTTTCCAGCTGATACTGAGGGAAACTGTAAAACCAGATTGTTTTAAATGCATTTTCAGTGCTTCACACTAAACAAGAAGGCAAAAAAATGTTATTTAAATGTGAACTTACTCACTACTCTTTGCCCTTGACTATACTTTTTGAGTTCCCCCATTATATGTATAAAGTAAGTTTAAAAAAAGTATGTGGTGTCTAGATTTAATGAGCAGCCTTATACATTAAAGACAAAATGGCTTATTCATCAGCCAGACTTTCTCCCATCATTGTCAGATGGAACCTGGTAACACCTGCAGCCTCATTTGCATTCTCCTATCCATTTCCACATAAAGAGGAGGGAATGAGCCCTGCCGTCGAGTGCCTCACACTGGGGCTGCTCAGCCTTTAATATTTATGGCACTTTTTACCGCATCCTGAAAATACCTGGGAAATTCATACCAGACAGAAGCAAAATGTATTTTGTGTGGGGAGAAAACAAAAAGCAGCAATGCTGGAAGCTCTGTTTCGGGCAGGTGCTGTAAATCGTCATAGCTTTTCCCCACTCTGACTTCTGCATTGGTCTCGAACCAGGAAAAACCTTTCTTTTCTTGACTAAAGAAGTGCTCTGAAAGCAGCTACCTTGGGCAGCAAGGGGAGCGAGTGCAGGGAAGAGGCTGAGAGGCTGTGAGACAGAGCACAGCAAATAAAGCCAATAAAAGGAGCAGTGCCTGCAGAATTGCATTACACACATCTTCAGAGATCTGTAAAGCCCAGCAGCCATGGCTGGGAAGCAGTGCAAAGCCCAGGCAGGCAAAGATGTCCTCTACAAAAAGAAACAGAATCAGTTCTGATTGACAAGTTTATATGAAAACATTTTAGCTTTACTGCCCATGGGTGCAGTGAAATTGTCCAGCCGTTGTCTTTTTCAGCTTTTATGAGACAGAGGTTCTATAAAACGTGTCCTGTGAAATCTTCATAAAACACATCTCGAAGTTTTATTAAAAGCTCCAGATCTGGCTGCAGAGCAGATGTGGCTGGGCCATTCACAAGGTTTCCTTCCTGACAGCACACACCTTGGGTATATGCCTTGCCTCTTCACCACTCATTTTCCAGCTCCTAATCTTTCCCTCGGGTTAACTTGCAGTCCACATTTTCTCCATGAACATCTTGAGGTGGAGTAGAAATCTCCATGGAGGTGTTTTAATCAATACTGATCCACATGCATTGCTGCTTGGTCTCCAGCAGTGATGCCTGAAAACACCTTCACCAGGAGAACTCTTGACAAACTCAGCAGAGACTGGGACCATGACAGACAGAACAACTTTACCAAAGGAACTGAGTACAAGGCACATTGGGATCTTCCAGCATCTGCTTTCAGCTCCTTTTCTCCCTCTTGGTCCCTCTGTGGGCAAAATCCTTTCTGTGTTCGCCCACGCTTTCTGTCCCTCTGTCACACCATTGTTCCCATGGCATCAGGCAAGACTGATGTCAGCCAAAAGACTTCACATACTTACAGGTTGGACTTGGTGACCCTGAGGGTCTTTTCCAACCTGGATGTTTCTGTGATTCTGTGATTCACTCTTGAAGAGCTGAAAGGAGCTCTGCATGTTGCCAGGCGGTCCCATACCTGCCTTAGCACAGCATGGCTGTGCCCTGCCTCACAGCAGCTGGCACCAAAAGAGGAGGGGGATCAGATGGATCATGGGTGTAATCCACTTTGACAAGATCTGAGTTCCTCTGGCTGCAGGCACATAACCCAATTACCCAAAGAAGCTGGCACACCACTCTTAGAGCTCAGTCTCTATGTCAAGTGTCCACCTGAAGCAAGGTGACAAATGCAGCCTGCATTTCAACTCCACGTTAATGAGACCTGCCTGCTCAGGCCTCATTTAGCAGCTCACCCCAGGCATGGGCTTCTGTGTTCCCAGGATCTTTGCTATGAGGGGAGCCTAAAATAACTCCTGCCTCCCAGACTTATCTATTACCATATTTGATGGACAGATTGAATGGCAAAGCCTCATTAAACAGGAAAACTCAGATATCAAAATATGAGTTCTGCATGATCCTGGTATTTTAACAACACTTAGCTCTCTCCACACCAAACTCTGAAGTGCAGCAGAGGATCCTAATTGTTAAGACAACTAAAGAAAAAAATCTTTTCTTTTATATCCTTGTAGCCTTTGCTGTCTGTGTGCATTTATTAGGGCTGCAGTCTGACCTCGCTCCTTAATTAACAGATAAAACCCTTTGAAGAGTGAGCAGAGTCTCTGCCACCTAGCACTGCACACGGCCTGACTGCAGCCTCTCCTGTGGCTGGGAGGTGGAGAGGAGGGGCGGTGGCTTCCCTGATGTTTGGTGATGCCACACAGGCTATGTGGCTACAGAGCAAGTGCAAGCACTGAGAGCCTCTCCTGCCCTCCACTCTCATGCAATCCCAAGTATATTATCCAGTCCCGTTGGGATTGGCAAAACTGCTGGGCAAAGGCAGAGGGTGGCTGGGAGAAGGAAGCAGCAAGGATAACAAACAGTGCAAGTGAGCATCCATCTTTGTCCCTCAGAAAAGAAGCTGAAGAGCAAAGCCTCAGCCACCACAGGTCACCAGATCATCAGCCAGTCTAGGCTTTACTATGCCTTTGAGACCTTCGGCCGTGTGTTGAGCCCTTGGTTTTAGCATCACTGGGGTCTTGTTCATGCTAGGTGAATGATTTGTGTTTGGAGAGGCACAGAGAGGTAAGTATTCATAACTACACCTGCACACAGCCCCATTTCAATCATCTCTCTCCATGTTTCAGACTGGACAGCTCTCCACACGTTGTTCAGCTGCTGGGCCTGTGCATTGCCTTACACTGCTTGCTCTATCACTGCTTCTGCAGGGCTAATCAAAGCACCAGAACACCTCTCCTACACTCAAACCCCACCTTAAAGCTCTCCTCCATCAGAAAGGTGGTGAGCTGCTGGTCACCTAACAATGGCCATGGCAGCAAGCTGTGCATGATTACAGACTGTGCTATCAAAAAGGATCTGCCAGCTCAAAATGCTCTCTTCCCCACTTCTGAGATGTCCATTCTGTGGTTATCACAAGCAGTCTATAGCAGCAACAGAAAAACAGATTCATCACTGCTGAAAAGGATCTAGAATAAATTCCCCTCTGCACAGCAGTAAAATGTAACTCAAGCAACAAACGAAAGATTTGTTTCTGGGTGTCCCACGGGAGCCATTTAACCAGCCAGGTACACACAGGTTGCTTGGCACTAGCAACCTGTGGGTCACTTTCCTTTTGGTTGCTGTCCCAGCAATGACATTTTGCAAGGACAAGTTATGCAAATTGAGCTAATGAAAACTGAGAAGACAGGAATCAAAGCTGAACTTCGCAAACCTCATTCTCTCCAGAAACATGCTTCTGAACCCCTTCCAAGGCAGCCTGACACTGCAAAGCATGGTGTGACTCTCTACCTAGAGATCAGGAACCTAACACTGAGAACAGTGGGAAGGTTCTTCATGTTTCAGATGTTCATCGTTGCTGCTTCCATCAGACATGGGTGCAGATCACTCAACAGTATCCACAGCATTGACTTTTTATTGTCTGAGCCTCTTAGAGTGACTCACAACTGCTTCTGGGACAATGCAGCTAGCAGAAAGAGCTGTTCTGAAGTTGAGTCCGAGAGATCTTTCCCCATCCATAAAGTCACCTGTGCAAAATGAGCAATGCTACCTACGGAGGTACCACCTTGCTTTTTCCAGACATCATTATGGCTCCTGTTGCCCACCTTCCTGATTTCAGTCTTGTGAGCAGCAGCAGTCTGGGCAGCAGGAAGACTCCCTTGCTAGAGGCTGCTATGAAATTCCAACTCAGCCTTCCTCAAGAGCCTGGTGTTTTGCCAATCAGCAATGTTCCAATGCAGACTTTGCATCCATTTGCATCTGCAGTTTACTCTTGTTTATGAGGCTGCCTTGGTACCAAAGATTGCTAGCATTGCAGTAGAGGTGGAAAAGCTTGGTTCACATGAGCTAAGTCAAATAGTGAGCAATAAATTCGATGCTTCTCTTCCTGCACAGACTGCAGTTATCAGCTCCCCTGAAGAAGCTGGTATCATGCCTTCCAAGTGCTCAAAGAGCCTTGGAACCTGAGAGTCCTACTTCACCCGCCATGCTTCAGCCCCCATCCCTTTGATTTCACAATTGCCTACCTAGCAGGAGAACTTATTTTTGTACAGCCCTCAGCCTCATGTTGATCTATACCTTACTACACAGGTCAATTCCTTCTTGACAGTACTCTTTAATCATTCCCTACTAACAGTCCTCTGGATAATACATAGGAGACACATGAGTAACGGTGGAAGCTTTGCCCATGGATTTTGTGTTCCTTAGACTTGCCATAATCCATCCTTTACTCCTGCTAATAAACTCTTTTGGATTCTATAATATTGATGGCTTAAATTTCATGGTGATTGGTAAGGGTAATGCAGGGTTAACAGAGGACACACTAGGCAAAAATGAAATCTCCTACATACCTCCCCAGCTTGCCATTAGCAGCATTGCTTGTGGGACCATGAGGTTCTTGCAGGGAAGCACAGACGGAAACAGAAGCCAGCTGGCTGGCAGATAGGGGTGCCTGCCAGAGACATTAGTGCCTGCTCACTGTAGTGAGACCTCATATGCAGCATTAGAGCCTCCTGTGTACCAGCACAGATTCCCTGGTTCAGCATGCTGGAAAGGTCTCAGACAGAATCCAAGGGAATCTTTGTTTTAGAGCCTCATTCAGCTGGCAAATCCAGCTGCTGGAGGTGTTCAAGGAGACCAGCAGACCAGCCATTATCTTCCAACCTTCCTTCCTTGCCATTATCCAAGAGCACTGCTTTGTTACTCAGCAGATATGGAATCTCAAGGCTGCTGCAGAGCACAATGGGGCAGCTCCCGTAGCAGCTTCCCCTTCTCTTTGGCCATGACAAATAATTACACCACAACAAAGAGGCTCTTCAGCCAACAGCATCTTAACCTTGTTGGAAAAGATGTTTTCAGTGCTATACGTTTACACATGCTGCAGAGTCCAAAGCTGCAGTTTGATTTCTCACTCAGCTCAAAGCTCTGCAGGCATTTGGTTCTGCAAAAGGCAACCCCTGATGCTCAGGCACATCTCAGGCGTGCAGAGGAGCAGGCTGGTGAGAACTTGGTCCAACAGGGACCTCATAGCTGGTGAGGCAAAGGAAGTGGACACACGTTCATGTGATGGCCTCCCAAACAGCACATGTGTGTGTGCCTCCTGCAGCCTTCTGCCCACAGCTCCTGCCCAGTAACAGCTCACTCAGAGGGAAAAACAAAGGCAAAATACCTGGGAAAGGGAATTAAAATAGTCATAGTTACAAACCTGCAGAACCTCACACCAAACCGAGGGTGTCACTTGGGTAAGATGGCAAACTACAAATCTATTTTCCTGAGTATGAGCACGATAATAAGAAAGCAAATGATGCAACTCCAAATAGTTGGAGAGGAATCACTATGTGCTGTGGGTCACACTTGATTACTCGTGCCTTCCGCAGATCTTTCCCTTTCTAAAGAGCTGAGGTAACAGAGGTGCAAGAGAAAAAGGAAGCAAAGTTAAAGCAGTGTGACTAAATGAGTTTGGCAACAGTCCAGAGGAGCTGGCCCCGGAGCGGGGACGGCAGAGGCTCGGTGGCTGCGGTTATCTAGCAACCGAAGGAGGCACTTCAATGGGTGACTTAGAATGAGTTCACTGCCAAAACACCGTGGGCGGGACGAGGAAGAGCTCGAGGCACTGCTGCTCTGCCACGTCCTCTGTCGGACCCGGGGTGAGCAGCCGGGGCCGGGGGCAGCTGCCAGCCAGGCATGCCCTTGCCCTTGCCCGGGGGCAGACACACTCCCTTAGCGCTGCCAAGCAAGCCCAGAATGGGTTTTCTGAACACACCAAAGGGGCACCTGGAACCAGCACCGCAGGGCCGGGGGGTTGCTGTCTCAGACCTTTCCCAGCTTTCAGGCACACCCTGACTTAACCTCTTCAACTTTGCAACCTTATATCCACATAGACACTTTTCACACCTAACACAGCTTTAATTAGTTCCTTTTGTGCTTGCTAAAACAAAGCAGCTGCAGGCATCCACCGTTTTAGCTCTTTTCTCCTCTGTGAAACAAATGTTGCTGCACCAGTGTCATCTTCCTAACACTTCTATGGTAATGTTTACAAAATTAAAAAATAAAATTTATAAAAAAAAAAAAATCCCTGTGGTGAGCAACTGTCAGGCTGTGGTGACCTGAATTCTGGGTCAGTAACAATTTTTGCTGACATCAAACACAAAAAGCTGCCTAAAATGCCACACACTCTCCACCCTGTTTTCAATGCCCATCAACCTACTTGTTCCTTTTCCAGTTTATAGTTTCTCTCACATTACTTTAGTTCAGCTGCATCCTTCTGAGGTCAGGGAGCCAACTAATTGATCTTTTTCTCCCCCTTTGCAAAGGAAGGGCCATTTTACTTCTTAAACTGCTTCCCAAACCTCCTCTTTGCAGCAACAACCAGCTCTTCTATGGTATATAATTTCCATAGCAACAGTGCTTACCACGAGGAACAAAGCCCTGGTTGACTGAACCCTGCGCAGCAGCCTGCAGACGTTAGAAGAAAGGAACCCACCTGTTGCACATCGTTTTCTAAGCCTATAAATCATCCCCTCTCAACTTCTGTTAATGAGCCAGGGCCAGTGCTTGGCAGGCTGCAAGTTTCACTGCTTTCAGGAGGAGCGACAGCAGTGAGACAGCTTCCTGCTGCCTTTCACTTCACTGTCAAAATGGCTTGTCCAAGGACAACCTGCTTCTGTAATCACCTTTTGAAGACCTGCTGGTCTGTAGAAATTAAGTCTCTCTCTCTCTGATTGCTAACTTGGGAAGAAAGTAGCTTTAGCTCCCGATGGCAAAGCCTCAGTCCATCCCTGAAGCTCATACAAGTCAGGTTATGTCTCTATCAAGGAGAAATAAAAGGCACTTCTTACATCTCCCAGGTCTTACACCCCCTCTTTCTCACTGGGGATCCCAACTTTCAACTCCCTAAATGAAAAGAGTGGAGCTGATAGGTGAGCAGGAGCCTACAGTGCACTCTTTGTCCTGCTAGAAGGAGCAAGCTAACGACAGGGGAGCTGCACTGCTTTCCAGAGAGAGCAGCACTGCAGCATTCATCTCCACTCTCTCCCTAACTTCCACATCAATTTTTTTCTTGCCTGAAGGTTCAGAGGCTGCCTTTACTCTCTATAAATGAGCAGGCTGTGCATGAGGGACTGAGGATTTAGCAAGAAGGAGGCTGTTAGGGTGGGCAGCTTGGAGCATGATGAAGCTGTTATATCTGGAGTATTAAGTTGTCACCGTTTCCACTGCTGAAATCTCCAAACTGATGGCTCGTGTCCACAACCACTATCCAGCTTCATGTCCTAGTGCCTTGCTTTGGTTTCCCAGTGCATGTTGCCTGTGCTGAGTGGCTTTTCTGCTTCACAGCTGCCTCATCTGCCTGCTTTGCTTTTCCCCTGTGCCTGATACCAACCATTAACTTGCTTCCAGCTACCATCTCAGAGAGATCAGCCCAGCTGCTCTTCAGTCCTCTGAGCTCCTCCACCCAGTGCCAGCAAATACAGGAAGAGTCATGATGACATCTCCTTTGATGTCATGAGTTGCTCTTCTGACCCTGGGGAGGCAGTCACAGGCTGCTCCTGAGCCATTACAGCTTTACAGGAGGAGCAGAGGTGGACAGGGAACTCCTCACTCTCTGTAGAGGGAAAGAGGCAGAACAGGCTGTAACTCATCTTGTGGAGCAGTGAAGGGTCAATGTTCACTCCCTCCAGACTAGGGTCACATTCCCTCTCATGGTGACACAAAGATGAAAAGTTCTTCCTCTCAAGGACCTCCAATGCAATCAAGCATCTGAGAACACCCTGGGAAGCAGAGGGCAGAAGAGTCTCTTTTCCAGGCAATCCCAATGACTACGCCAAGATGAGTGCAATGCATTACCCACACACCGAGGCTGGGATGTAGACAGCTAATGTTTGGTACCCAAGAACCTTCTGCAGAGCCTGTCCTGATAATCAGCATGGAGAAACCAAAATGACTTAATCAAAGAGCAAATAACAAAATTGAAACAAGTCACTCCCAGAGAGTAAGCTCAAGCCTTGGCCATAGCTGCTCAGACTTCAAACTAGTTCTGAGCCCCTCAGGCTCTGCTCTTCCACTCCTGCTGAATGGATTACATCATCTTGATTAATTTCCCACCTGTCACCAGCCTCACCTTTAGAGCAGAGTTTGTTCTTTAAATGATCTTTTCTGTAAAAAAGTCACCAAATGCTCATGAAAATGATCTCTGAGAGCACAGAGAGGCTCTCAGCGACAGCCACTCACCTCAGCACCATTTCTCTTGGCCTTTGTCTAGCCCGAGAGGCACAACAGGTTTGCTTTATGAAGGGGGACATTTGGCTCGCGGGTGCCCAGCCAGTGCCTGTGTCAATAGCAAAATCTCCCCTCCCAGCTGTGACATTTGGATTTCAAATACCAAGACATTCAGAATTCACTTCCAATGTTCACAAACTTCTCACGTAATCCTTTGCCTTCCGGCACATCTTGTGGCAGGACCCCCAGAGCACTCTTGTTTCTTCTTCTGTTTTAAGAAATCACTTTGGTGTTTCCAGACACCTGGAAAAGGCAACCTGACTCCACCAAAGGTGCCCCACTCCTTTCTGACTGTCATCCCAAGCGCTGCAGGGCCCCAGGTAACTCCTTTTTCAAGAGGGGACCAAAGTGCATGGAGCAAGCACACAGCTCCTGTCTGCCCAGCCATGAAGCAGAGCAGCAAGCAGGAGGGGCACAGGAAGAGCAGTGTCAAGACCCTCCCTGAGCAGCCTTTCCATGGAGGGAGTCAGCTCATAGTTGGAGAAAACTTATCTAATTTTCAGATTTTCATCATGCTGCAAACAGTTTAGGCAAAAAAGGGAGAAGCATGAGATGCACAGAATGAAGGGATGCTTGCTGCCTGCTGTGGCAGCTCTCCTCAGACCTCTCTCCCTGTGAAGATCAGTGGTATAAGAAAGACAGGAAAGAGGATTCACATCAAAATACCTTCAACATTGATTCTTTTTTTTTTACACACACAAAAAAAATCTCCTTTTCTCATTACCTACTGCATGTTAAATGAGTTCCCTAAAGACCTAAGAGAAAAAGAACAAAGAGATTGCTCTGGACAAGGAATTGGGCAGAGCTATTATTGATATTTCATAAGCATGAATGGAGAGTCTAGGGCAAAGATCCTCTGTTTATTGGTTTTCAGGGAAAGAAGAAGCAAAACAAACAAACAAAAAAAACAACAACAAAAGAAGAAAGAGAGAGAGAAAAGGAACATCCAATCCAACAATCTGAGCCAGAACAAACTTTTGTCATTTTGTTCTGCTTTGAGCAATGTCACCTCAGTGGCTCTGTGCAACCCTGCAGGTGTCATTGAGAAAAGTGAGATCAGTACTTCCAAGCCATACCTGCACTCAAGACACCTGTTCTGCCTGCATGCCTGATGTACCCACAGGTGACACCAGTACTGGTCACCAAACGGTTATAAAACCCTGTCTAAGGGCTTGTCACCACAGTAGGCAAGACAAAGGGTGCAGAGGATGAGATTTTCCTTGACAAAGTCTCAGACCTGAAAGCAGATGGGGGTGAGGAGTCCTTTAGGAAGAAGCATATTAAATGCTTGGCCTCTTCTTACTCTTCTGTAAGCATTCATTGAGTGTTAAGAGGTGAGATGGGGTCTGGATGGGCCTTTGGTTTGATCCGGTGCAGCCATTTAGTGACATTGTTCCAGATGCTCTTTAAAGTCCCTTCCAACTCAAACTATTCTATGATCTCCAAGAGTTTCTTGCTCTTTACCGCAAAGTGGTAAAATCCCAGCACATTAGAGACTGCTGAGCTGGCCCATCCTCTCTTGGTGCTTTGTTACAGCAGCCCCATTGAGCAACATGGGGCTGCTTTTTCCATATGTGTAGGCTTGGGCTGCCAGTGCGTAAAAGGCAAGTTCCAGAAGGGCTTGGTGGCCTGCTGGTACATCAGAAGCACAGTGTGCACCTTACAAGGTGCTGCTTGCCCAAGCTCACCCTCAGCTGAGTCCCAGAGGTCAGAGCTAATGAGTGCTGTGAGGGTCAGCAGTACCTGAACTCCTAGGAGCAGTCTGAGAAGCAGACACACAGGCATGAGTGCAGGCATCAGCACAGGCTTGCTGGAGGGCAGGGCTATGACCTGCAGTCGCTGTTTTCTCGCTTTGCAGTTCATCTCTTCACTGTGTGATTATTGAGTTGTTGGTCTCACCTGTTAGTTTCTGCTGGAATTCCTTATCACAATCTACAGATTTCATGCAAGGAGTGAGTTGAGAAGTGATAATAAGACAGCAGCATTCACTGCCCTTGTCCATCTCTGCTCCCCATGACACCGAGGAATGTTCTGTCACAGACAACAGAGGGGCAATCTGGCTCACTGCAGATGTCACTTCTGCTCTGAGCAGGACCCTCCTGTTCTCAGCCCTTCCTGACAGAAAGCACTTCTCAAAACTCCCTGTTCCCAGCAGCAGTTCTCCCGCGGCTGTCCTGTCTGCAAGCCTGGTGTCTCCAACCTCTCCTTGCTGTTTCTCTCAGTGAGGTGGGAGTCAGCTCTGCACGGCAGTGGCTGCTCACATCACAGAGATCAAGTTAAGGAACTGCCCAGATTTTCTTTCCAGCTAAGGACTCAGATCCTCCAAGTGTGTGGGTCAGATGCTTGGTGTTCTACTCAAGAAGATGCCACACCAACACATCAAGCTTCTAGCATGATGAGGTCTGAAAGTAGTTCTCTATGTAGCATCCTGCTTTAATTGCCCAGGTTTTCTGTATCTGTACTTCCAGAGACACTTCTCTGACTTACTCTTCTGGAAGACTGTTTTTAAGGTATCAATAAATAGCCTCAGGTTACCACTTTGACTTCAACAACAGCAATGCTGCTAACCTGAAGAGAGCATAAGTAGCTGAGAATTATTTTTTAAAATAAAGGTCTCTCGGTGCATTTTTTCCCCCCACTTGTTTTCCAGAGGAAGTTACTGAGGATAAAAGGAGTTGTAAGGCATGGCCTGGGGGAAGAAGTAGTGTAGGTGAGTCTGTGCAACCATCTACTCAGTGCTGGGTAAGGGCAATATTAAATAGGGCTAATGAGCTCCAGTGAGTCAGATGCCCTTTCCTCATCTGCTGCAAATGGTTGTGTTCTATGATTCAATGGGCGGCTCAGCAAAGGTTGTGCAGTTCACTTGCTGTATTTATTTTGTAACACCAGAAATTAACAAATGAGGCCAGGGTGTCCTGCATCAACTCTGTGACCCACGGGCAAGCAGGTCTAGCTGCCTGCCCACGGTTTGAATGAAGGCTCAGGCTGCTGGAGCCTGCCAGCAACCCCACGAGGAGCGCTGCACAAAGCCATTCCAGAGCCTCAGTCACGCCTCCAGGCAGCTCATTGCACACAGTTGTGTGTCCCTCAGCATCTCCATCTTCTCCAAAATGCTGTGCTGAGACGCTTTGACAAAGTGCACAGGGACTGCCTTTTTATTACTCTTTTTCCTTTTGCACACAAGCTGCCTGCAAGCAGGGAGCAGCAGGACCTGTGCAACCCTGGGAAGGTGACTGTGGAAAGGCGGATCTGAGCAACCTTAGACAGAGCAGGAGGGAGGAAGCATTTCAGACAAGCTGCTGCTCTGCCTCCTCTGCTCTCCTCAGGACAGAAAATGTCCAGATAGTCACCTAGTACTGTCTTCAAATGCATGTTTCAGTATGCTCCATGAGATGTAAATGTCTCTCTTACAGAATTACAGAATCATTTTCGTAGGAATCTCCCTTCCAGCTCACCCAGTCCAACTGCTCTCTAATTCTGCCAAGTCTGCTGCTGACCCATGGCCCTCAGCCACATCTCTGTGGCTCTGAAACACCTTCAGGCACGGGGATTCAGCCACCTCCCTGGGCAGCCTGTGTCAATGTCTGAGAACCCTTTCAGTGAACAATTTTCCTTTCATGTTCAACTTAAACCTCCCCTGGGGAAACTTGAGACCCTTTCCACAGTGTCCTATCCCTTGTTACTAGGGAGAAGAGACCAACCCCTGCCAGGCTGCAGACTCCTCTCAGGGAGCTGTAGAGAGCAATGAGGTCTCCCTCAGCCTCCTCTTCTCCAGGCTGAACAACTCCAGGTCCCTCAGCTGCTCCTCCCTAACCCTGCTCTCCAGACCCCTCCCTGGCTTCTCTGCCCTTCTCTGGACATGTTCCAGCCCCTCAATATCCTTCTTGGAGTGAGTGCCCCAAACCTGGCCACAGTACCCTCAGTCCTGAAGAAAGGACACCTCAGTACCTTTTTGGAAGCATGTCTCTTTCAGCCAGTTTTGCCCAGAGATCCAACCAGCCCCTGGTCCACTTACTGGGACCCCAGCACCCAGACAACAGAATGTATGCAACCCCTGCCATCTAGACCACATGGAGAGGTGTCCCTCCTGAGCAAAACAATGTGAGGACAGGCACCAATGTCCACAGGTCTCACCCCTGCACCAAATGGTTCTGCAGCTCTGAGGCTGTCCTGCTCAGCTGCATCTGTTTGAAGAGCAGCCATGAAGAGAAGGGATCTGACCACACGTGAGGAGGTTTGACAAGCTGTGATTGCTTTCTAACCTCTGAGCAATGCCTGCTGGAAGCCATGCACTTTTTGAAGAGGATCTCTGCATTGAGCCTACAGGTAGGACTTCAGCAGATGGCCTTGGCAGGATCACTGCATAGAGGAGGAGAGCTACAGGCCAGAACATCCAGGTAGCTATGCTCAGGTTCTACTGCACACCTCTGATGTTTCTTGTTGCCTGTCTAGATTTTAAACACATTTTCAGGGTTTCTTTTCCCCAAAATAGCTTCTCCTATGAGTGACACCAGAGATGCCTCCCATCACATGCATATGTTCCAGCGATGCACATCTTTTGTTTCCCTTGCTCTTGGTTACCAGCATGGGCTTTTATTTTCATCAGTGCTGCTCCCTCCTTCAGATGATGATAATGTAAATGGATATATGCCCTGAAATGACAAATCAGGGTGCTGACACTGAGAGCTTATTGACAGGAGTGCTGTCACAGGGCTGGCTGTCACACAGTGATCAGATCCTTCTCCTGCCAGCAGGAGTTACACTGATGCATGGTACAGATTTCCCCTCGCCAGGATGCATTTGCTATACAGCTTACATATCTGGAAAGGCTGGAGGAGCAAATCTCCTGTGCTTGCTCAGCTCCTGCTCCATCTTTGAGTCACTGTTGCCTGCAGAGCACCACACACCTCCACTGGCCTGCAGCCATTTAGAGGGAAACAGAGGGAGAGATGGACACACCACAGCAGTACAGGGGCCTCCCCATGCTGTTTGTGGGCACAAGACACCAGCAGATACCCTTCCAGAGGGACCAAAGAGCATGGTTGAGGACAGAATCCTGACATCAGTTTGCTGAGGGTAAAAACCTCACTTACAGCAACATCAACCTGGGCAAGAAGGCAGCAGCTGTGATTTCATCTCTGCTCAGATGGATTTCAAGAGCTTTGGTTAGCACAAATTGCAATTATGATTATTTCTAATTGAAGGCTTCTTTCCTGCACCAAAGCACTGCCTGTTTTTTGTACATACTGAGTATCTGAGATATTTCACCTAAAGCAATCCACACTTAAATCCCTACTATAAAGAAGGCTGAACGTAAACTGGATCCACAAGCCTTTCACACGAAGCACATGAACTGTCAGCCCAGGCCATCCTGGTCACCACTGCCTCTGATACTGCCACTTTCTGTGCTGCAGGATGCTTTGTGAGTTGAAAAACTTGGGGTCAGCCACACAAGTTCTGCAAAGCTGGGAACAGCAAGCAGGAAGAAGCATTCCTGTCCCAAGCAGAGAGTGTGCACCAAGGTGGACTTGGCTTGGAGCTGGAGTTGCACCCTTCCTTCCTCCAAGCTCACCTCACAGGAGAGACACAGCAGAGCTCAACAGCCACTATGAGAAGGTGTCAGGCAAGCAGCTAGACAGGAGAGTGAAACATTTGCAGGTGGCAGGAAGCAGTGGAGGGCTGCTAGATTTGAAGACGGTTGGAAGCTTCAAAGGCAGTTCCCATTCCTTAACCACTGGCACTGAGGCTGCGAGAGAGATGGCAAACCATTGCCACACAGGGCGAACGAGCTCTGGGGGGCAGAGTCAGAGGGCACCGAGGGCAGGGCAGCAGTGTGGTGGCTCTGCTTTGCTTATTGGAAGTGCAGCAGCACAGATCAGCACACACAGCACCTAGGGAGCTGGAGTTTCGTGACACAAAAGGAAAAGGTGGCACAGAGGTGAAAGGCATCGAGGATTTCAGCACTGGGCAAAGCAAGCCTCAGCCTGTGCCCAGCACAGAGCCCAGACAGCCCAGGCAAAGGGGAGGCTGCAGAGCCAACACACTGCTCCTACCTGCTTCTGCTGGTGGTGGGAAGACAGCAGAGTCATCAGTTAGCTCTTAATCTTGTCTTCTGATTAACTTCCCATCTAATTACACAATACAAAAACTGGAATTAGCAGAACAGGTATGCATCACGTGTTTATTCAAGATTCCTACAGCAAGCTGCAAAGAAATTATTCACAGGACTTGAAGCAAAACACCGATTTAAAAGTCCTCGGGAAATAAAGTCATTACTTAAGGGAGCGAAACCTACTTCAGGGAATCTCTGAAGAGCTGGCAGGCAGCTTTGCTAAAATCTGGCTTGAAGTCAGGAAAGCTATTGTGAAATGAATGCACCTGTTCTGGGGAAGCTAAATGCTCACAGAAAACTTGGGGAAAGGTTCCATGTAGGAGCACTGCTGCCAAGTGGGATGTTTTTATGATTTTCTGTCTCCCCCTTTAACACACTGGTGTATAAAGTACCATCTCTGTGCTCAGAAGTTCACCTGCCTCTCCTGCTGCCAGGTGAAGCAGTGCTGCTCAGTGATGGCAGTCGTTTTACTGCAGCTCCATTTGGTGCTGTAAACAGGGAACTAGGAGAAGCCTCATGGCAGAAGCTGAGGAACTCTTAAAAATCAAAGTGTTCTCTTTTGGATGCTGAGATGAAACTGACAGTACAAGATCCAAAGTGATGAGCACACCAAACTCTATCCTGACTCAGAAGGACATTGGGTAACATTTTTCCTGAAGGCATCCATTTTCCATCCACAGTCTCACACCACTCAAAACAATGGGCCAGAATGCTTTGAAAATGAGGCAGGTTTTAATATAAGAAAATGTGTCCCTAGGAAAAAACACATTTTAAAATCTGCTACTGAGTCAAGGCTTCCAGAGCTGAAGTAACTGCAAAACAGAATAAGGACCAAACCAGTCCTGCTCAGATAAAAACACTCTCATCCGCACAAAGAACTAAAGTCTCCATCTCTTCTGTCAAGAACATGTCAAGAACATCTGTGTAATGTGTGTTAAGAACATCTGGCCTTGAAAAGGCAGAGGAGATTATAAAACCTGGACATGTACAAAGTTAGTCTAACACCTACCAAAGCAGCCAGCCTGCAAGCACAGCCCAGTCCTCCTTGCAGATGAGTACCTGCTGCTTCTCTGGCACCATGACCTGCTAAAGAAGCCTTCCTCTGCCGCAGCCAGGAGCTCCACCCTCTCCTTCCCCTCCCCAGAGTGACTGCTGCAGACTCTCTCAGCACAGCTCTCCTGCCCCTGAGGCTCTCTCTCGTTGCTGTGGTGCTCTGCAATCCTTTCCCCACAGGTGGTGTCAGGGCCTCTGCCCCATCAAAATGTCACTCTTTCATCCAGTTCAACCTGAAGGCCATTTTCCTTCTGAGATGTCTTACCTACATGACTAAAGGTTGCATGGCCAAGCCAAAGCTTGGTATGGCAGAAAGCAAAGGTCTTCAGTGCGTCTGAGCTAGAGTCCTTCCCAGAAGCAATAACAAACACTTCACAGAGCAGCAGATGCTCTCCCTGTAGCAGGGCAGTAAATCAGCTCTGCTGAAGTCCAGACAGTAACTGCATTTGGAAATTTGGGTGAGTACTTCCACAACAAGTTCTACAAGTTGATCTCATTTCCTAAAGCACTGCAGACTGCTGAGCTTCTTGCTGTTGAGCAAGAAGCATCAGGTGCAGCAGCACTACAGAGTCCCATTATGTGCTGACAATAATGTTTTGACTTCAGCCTTCTCCTCCTACTGTTGGCAAACACTGAGCTGTTTGCCTGCCTGCTCTGCGAGTCCAGCAGAGGTTTGCAAATACAAAGGGCCTAGACCCACTCCAGGCGAAATCAGTGCTGACTTCCCCAGGTGCAAGAGAAGCCTTTATGAGGTAAAAATCTCTGAAATCTCTCCTGCATTCTTGAAAGCCATGCAGTTATTCCACAACCCCAGCCCATTAACAGCAGGTGAGAGCTCTCTCGTCTCACCAAACAGCTCCTCTCTTCAGCTCAAGCGCAGAGTTAAGCACCCAATAGTGACTCTGACAACAAACAGCAACACGTCTGGGTTCTGGCCAGCAGGATGCACTCATCTTACAGTTACAGACCTTTATGGAAGACGTTTGCTCACCTGGACAGTCAGATGTGGTCTGCCCCATGGATGGAAGCAACCACCACACACCAACTGGCTTGTCCTGGATCCATATACTTCATTAAATAGCTCCTAACTCAGTCTGATTCAGAAGAGATCTCTTCACATGATGAATATTCTCCAAGCACTCTTCTCCTGCCACATGCCCTGCTGACTCAGATGGAGCCAGGGATTTCCACACACCCAGCACAGTATAGTTGCAAGTAATGGGAGTTGTAGTGCCCGTGGTGGGGACATCCCTGCCCAGACAGGGGGGACTGCAGTGCACCATCCCTCATCATCCATGTGAGGTGCCTGATGGCCTCAGATTTACCCCTCTACCCACCACAAAGTACTGTGCCTATGACACCCCTGGAATGTGCGATACAGGAACAAGATCTGCTCCTCTTGCAAGCATGGTGATAAACAGCTGCTGCAGAACATCTCCAGGGTGGCTGGTGAGAGCTGAAACCTGCTTCAAAAGCCCCTCCACCTTATGCCACAACTGGCTTTGCTACTGCCCTGCCTCCCTGTAGCAGAGAAACTTGGGGTCTGAGCACCATCCCAGTTAGTGTTTCTGCCTCTCTGTCTGTGAGAGCTGACAGGGAAAATGGAAGTCCTGTTTAAGGAAAGAAGGGAACCAGGTCATACACAGACAGGTTTTTTTACCATTTCCACCCTACAGGAACAAGGACACCTCTGCAAGATTCCTTAACCTTTCCATGTGACTTAAAAAAACCCCCAAAGAAACTCCCACCCAAAAATCATAGAATCATGGAATTGTTTCATTTGGAAGAGACCTTTAAGATCATAGAGTCCAACCATCAAACTAAGACCACCATGGCCACCAAACCATGGCCCCAGGTGCCATGGCCACATCTTTCTGGAACACCTCCAGGGATGGGGACTCCACCACCTACCTGGGCAGCCTGTACCAATCCCTGACCACTCCTGCAGCACAGAAATTGTTCCTCATCTCCAGCCTAAACTTCCCATGGCACAATTTCAGCCCATTTCCTCTTCATACTCTACCAATACTGCAAGCACAAGGAGATTAATTCATTTTTCCATCCATTTCTATTACATTGAGGTCCCCTCTAGTTGTTCAGTTTCCAGCCAGTTGGCATCTGCAAGAAAGCAGGGATGAGAAGACAACTTGTGGAAGATGCTGGAATGGGTCACGATCAGCAAGGAGAAGTGGAGCCTCTCAAGTAAGGAGAGAGGTTGGATCCAAGGATCCTCTTAACTGAATTAAATCACATCAGCAACGTGTCCACACTTTCTGCCAGCTCCACTGAGAAGCTGAGGTGCAAAATATCAACTCGAATTGCCTTTGGTCAGGTTGTGTGGCAAAGCTGAGGGAGGGTGTTTGGATGGCTGGAGGCTTCTTGGAGCACTGTGACCCAGCACCACAGCAGGACACGATGAGTGTAGCAGACAGAGCACTCCTGTCATCCCAGCCTAATGACTTCACTAATCAGGTTGCTGTAATTTCCCCTCCAGCTGCTGGTGGCACAAGTGGCTACCCACGGAGCCAGCCCTGCCCACGGGACAGAGAACTTCTGACCACTGTGCATGGGCAAGTACCTCTCCCTGGCTCTGCTTACATGGGGACTGTACATACAGTTACAAATAGTGAATTGTCATTAGCTCATCTTCCTGAGGTGTCCCAGATTAAAGCTAATGCTTCTCAGGTGGGTGCTATTAGGTTAGCCTGCCACAACCTGACAGCTATCCACTAATCAAAAGAGCATTGTCTTCTCTGCTGGGGCAGCTTTCCTTCCTTCTGGCTAAGGAGAACTATCCCATGAGCAGCTCAAATGTTTTCAGATCTATGTGGACCAGAAGCAAGCAGGAAATGGCCTCGTCCCTCTTAATTATGACTACAATTTGTACCAGAGTAGGGTTTGCACTTGGTGAAGAGAAGAGTTCCTGACGAGAAGAGTGTGCTCTCTGCAGACAAGGAGGAGGGCAGAAGGACAAAGAACCAGACTGCCATTAAAAACCTGAGAAAAATGTGGCTAAATCAGGACTAAGTCTGGCTCTGGGAATTCCTAATCTTAACTATGGGGTAAGGTCTTTGTCCTTTCTCTTTATAGACATAAAATTTAAGTTGCTGCCTTTGACACTGCAGCAGAACGAGTAGTGCCAAATTTCTAGGCCTTCGGGGGCTAAAAACCTTCCTGAGACATGCAAAAAATGATGTTGGTGAAATGGCTGCATCCCCTCCATAGTAACTGCTGCTTGAGAACAGCAGAATGCTTCAGAACTGGTTAAACAAGGATCTCAGAGCCACAGGTACTGCACCTACAGATGACCACAATGAAAAACGGTTAGGGGGACACAAGTTGCCCATAGATTTTTCATTCTGTATAATGGGGTTGTGATATTTAGTGTAACAGACCAAATACGGTAGAAGTGCACCTTCACAACTCAGGCGATGGGGTCCATGAGTTGAGTTTGTGCAACGTGGCCTATTCCCACTTCTACTTGTGCACAACCATGTTTTGCTTCTGTATTTCAGACTTGCTTACCAAGTACTGCCAAGGACCATTTTACACTATGAGATGTTCCTTCACCTGCAGACAAAATTCTGACTTATCTTTGCTAGAATTGTCTAACCTAGACACATCAAATAGGAGCAGTGCTGGACACTCTTCAGGCCAAAGAAACAAGCATCTGGTCAGCCAGATGTAGATTTTAAACAAGATTATCCCAAGAGATTGAATTTCTTCCCAGTGAGGGTTCTGAGGTGCTGGAACAGGTTGCCCAGGGAAGTTGTGGAGGCTCCAAGCCTGGCAACGTTCAGACAGTTTGGATGGGACAATGTCTAGGAGGAGCTGTCTGCCCATGGCAGGAGGGTTGGAACCAGATGACCTTTAAAGGTCCCTTCCAAACTAAATCATTCTATGCTTCTATTCCAGAAATAACATTCAGAACACAGAACAATTGTCTGAAGAAAAGAGAGTAGCAAGTAGCTGGAATGGAAATCCACATGGGCAACGTAAATTCTCTTCCATCCCTTCGACCCAGCTGGGCTTGCCACTGCAGAACATCATCAGCGAGACCACCTCAGAAGCAGTCTTCAGTCTCTTCCAAAAAATCAGAATTCCTTGACACCAAGTTTTTCCACAGAGTCTGACACAGTGATTCTCTGCCCACACTGGGAAATGGAGTGTTTGGTTTCCCTTGCCCACACACAGCTATGCACACACACTCCTGCAGCCCTGGACAGCCCAAGCCTGCCTGCTCATGAATAGAGCAGACTGGAGACAACTTCTCACCTGCTCAGCATGTGAAGGGCACCCACTCATGTTCCAGACAAAGTGCTCTTTTCCTAGGCAGCATTCCCACCCATTCATGTTTACCCAGAGCAAAGCAGCATCTCAGTAGAATTTGGGCTGTTCATGCATCTTGATCTGATCTACACTGTTACTAAGCTTTGCTTGATGCAGACTATCAAACCCTGCTGTGTTACATCTTTAGCATCCCATACCATTAAGCTGCTTCTGTTGTTGTTTTATTAGTGTGATTAATAATGAAGTGTCTTGGAGACATCTAGGTAAAGGTAATGGTAGGGTTTGGGCTCTGAATATTTTTACAAACAAATAATGCAACAGTCTTACCTTGCTGATTTCAACCAATGAGAACCTGGGGGGATGCCTTCTGGGAATTACTACATTTTGCAAATTGCTAAGTGAGCAGGCAGAAGCAGCCATGCTAATGCTTCATAAAAGCCACCACATTCATTTATTTTTGATGAATATACTTTAAAGTATGTGCAAACATTTCACAATAAATTAGTAGAAGCCATAAAAAACATGAAGGTAATCACAGAGGCAATTTAGGAGTCTCGCACACACATGCTCCTGCTGCAGTTTCTCACCAAGAAAGTGACACCAAAGGAAATGCAAAAGGCCAAGAGGCCACTCCTGCTATCAACACAGGGAGCAGCCAAACATGCAGCGTTCATGCTGGAAGGGGTATTCTCCAGTAGGAGGTGTCCCTGCCCATCAGCCTCTGAGTCACACAGCATGAAGCAAACAGGGCCAGACTCTTCCTGCAGGTGCACAGCAGAAGGGCAAGAGGAAACAGTCTTGAATTGCAGCAAGGAAAAATCCAGATGGACATCAGTAAAGAAACTGCATGAGTGAACAAGCACTGGGACATGTTTGCCAGCAAGGCTGCAAAACTTTCAGCACTGGCATCTGCAAGCATCACATGGACAAGGCTTGATCTGAGTTTGATGTCTGCCTTTGTTTTTCCAGGAGATGAGGCTAGACCACCTACAGAGAACCCATCCAAACCAAACTATTTTGTGATTCTATGGAAGAACACCACTTGTAGGCCAAAAAGAGATCTCTAACCTTGGAGAATGCACAGGATGGCATCGCTGCTGGGTTGTTTTCAAGGGAATCAGAAAATCAAAGGGTTGATGTGATCCCCAAACCGCTCACCTAAAGCAAAGCAGCTGGGGTTTGAAAGAGACACAGCTGGACATAACCTATCACCTCCGCCTGGAGACACGAATGGGATTACACAGCTGAAAATCACTCAGCGAGTGATTTGCCACAGACTGCCCACCCCTGTGAGGTGACTTTGGCAGGAGGCTGCCTCTGCCCACTCCTGTAGTGGGAACACAAATTCCCAATCAGGCATAGTCTGTTGGATACAACAAACACATTTCGGCCTTGTCTTTCCACTGGAATCTAGACCAAAGGCACCACACCTGATGGTTTCTCTGCACAGAGAGAAGTCTCCTGGAACCCCATGAGATGGCAGAAGCTTAGCTGCTACTGCAGTGCTCCAGTCACCAAAACATTGCAGGGTTTTTGAATGGGGAAAAAACATATTTATGACCACATTAACAAATGTTTCTCAAAGCAGTCTTAGGGCAAAGAGTGGTTTACAAATCCTCAGAAAGTAATCTGCAACAAAACCTGAAATAAATCAAAAGTCCTCTGTGCCATTCCCAAACATGAGCAGCTGATGAAAGCAGTATCCAGAAACATAATGGAACATTTAAAATAGCTCTTTGCAACTGAAATGAAAATGCAATATTTTGCAGCCTGTATCTGAAGCTAACCTACAGCAGTTGCTCTGGCAGCATCTCAAGCTCCTTCTCCAGCAGAGAAGGGGAATCAAGACAAAGGGAGAAGACTCAAGGGTTGAAGGGGAAACAGATTTAATGAAACAGGCAAAGTAATACCAAGTGTCTAAAGTGATACTCAGCCCAAGCGAGTGCACAGCAGTCACACTAAATGGGAAGGCAGTCCTCAGGAGCAGGATGGTGAGCAGGTCCTTCCAGGGATGGGAATAAACAGGGCAGGATCCCCTACTCTAAACTTCCCCCTTTGTGCTGAGTGTGACATTTCTGGGATGAGATCCACCAGAGCCCAAACTGGGAGCAGCTGCCCTGGCTGACTCCACACTGCTGAGGATCTGCAGAACCTGGGAACCCATCTCGGCCAGATGAGCACAGCTGCACAAGATCACCCTGTTTCCCCTTTCCCTAGACAAGACAGGTAGCCCTGGAACAGAAATACTGAGAGGCTTTGCTTAAGGTAGTCCTCTTCAGGCACACAGCAGGATTTCACCCTGGGATGTCTGAAGTGAGAGCAGTGTCCCAGCATCACTCCACAGCAGAGGTTTTGCAAACTGAGGCTGCTGAGCCCCTTCCAAGCTGCCCTTCTCCTCCCCTGCCTTCTTAGAACTACACTGAGAAAAGACAAGGGGCCGATGGTGTCTTTGGAAATTGTTTTCTGTGGAAGCACAGACTTTCCTCCTTCCTCACTCCCAGTTCAGATGGCTGGTAACAGGGGAATAACTGTCTGCATTCTTGAAGGTCCCTCTGAACCCAGTCCAACAGGAAACAGCAGTGAATGGCTCCATTATTCTGAAGGGGCATCTTTTTAAAAATACCAGGGATGCTTTTCTTAGTAATTGTAAATTGAGTTTCAGTGCTCTGAATAGCAACAGTTTTCAGGAGCATGCACATTGCAAGCTGGAGTTTGCCAAGTGCAAGAGAATCACAACTGCTCTTTATTTCTCTGCTCGCTCAGCCATGCTAGACCTCATTGAGAGGGAGAGATTGAACTGAAGGAGCTGACCCTAGAGACAGCATCACTTAAAAATAAGCAGAGAAACCATGCCTGTGACATGTCGTGACAGAGTGGAGGCTCTCACAAAGCCCAGAAAACCCACTGCTCTCCTGCAGTATGGCCTTTGTAGGAGGGGGTTTATACCATTTTGGACTCCCACAGAGAACAGGTAAAATTGGTCACCAAAAGAAGGATTGTAAGATTAGATTTGGCCATAAGCATAGAACCACAGCCTGGTTTGGCTGGAAGGGACCTTAAAGACCAGCTAATTCCATCCCCTTGTCATAAGCAGGGACATCTCCTACTCAGCCACTTCGCTCCAGGTCCCATCCAGTCTGGCTTTGAACACTGCCAGGCTTGGAGCCTCCACAACACCTCTGAGTAACCTAAAGGAACAGCATTAACCTAATTTAATTTGTGCATCGGATCAAGCCTTTTGCCTTAGCATCTTGAGTTATCTTTTGGGAAACTCCACCCCATGGCAGCTGAAATGCCATTGAAACACCACTTGGTACCTCCTGACAGCCCTTCTGGCACCAAGTGTAGCAGCAGGCTCTGATGTACCCAAGACAAAGGCAGTGATGCAGAGAGCACTGATTGCTCTGCGTCAGGGCTGAGGGGTAACCTGCAGAGCTCACTTCGGGGCCATGCTGGCCCCACCGGAGACACAGGGCACAGGCCCTCCTCTGCTGTGTCTGAACCTGCCTCTTAATTAACACATAAAGCCTCCAGCTACTCAGAAGCCTCTTCCCCTGTTACCTTCTTTAAACCCAAATATGCAGCTGTATTTTTTGCCCCTGTTTAAATGACAGACCTGCCAGGGGCTGACAAAGCAATTACAGAGCCACTGACTTCAGTGACAGCAGAGACATCCTGCACCTGAGATGAACAAAAACACCCAGACCCAGCACCATTAACTATTCATATTTGTCTCTGCCTTTTGAAGAGAGATCCTCTCTCCCATGAGACCAGGGATCAACCACTGCTTAGATATTTCATCCTGGGCTTTGGCATGAAAGCCTTCCCCATCCAGCACTGGCTGGGCAATGTTTTCCTGTCCTTAGGAACAGAAACCAGGATGAAGTGACCAATTGGGCACGTTCTATATGGCACCCAACAACGGGAAAGGAGGAGCTGCTGGAAAAGCTGCTTTAGATCTATACCTCTGCCTTATGCTTACTCTTTTTGTTCCAGGAACAAGATGCTTTCTCTTCCACGTTCTGATTGTGTTTTGGGACAATCATTATTCAGAGAATGAAGCATTTTAATGACTTAAAAATTAATTTGGTGGTCTCAGCCTAGCTGCCAGTGAACACGTGTCCACATTTAAAAAACCCAGCATGCTAATTGGCAGTCTCATTGGCATTCACAGCACAGAAGGCAGGAACTCTGTGGGTTTTAGAGCCAGAAGTGACCATTGTGATCATCTAATCTGACAGGTCATGGGACTTCCCAGTATTAATTACTGCTTCGGATCTCAGTGGCTGTGATAGATCCAGAGCATGTTTGCTACAGAAACAACCCGTTTCAATTCCAAAGGTTCCAGCGAGGAAACCTGCCACAATTCCCTTTTATTTATCCTAGAGGTTAATTGTGCTCACTGTTACAAAAACAAATCACTAGTAACTTCTTTCCCTTCTCAATTTTTGTACCGCAAGCTTTAAACTTGTAAAAATCTTTTTCACTCAAGTCCTCCTAGCAAGTCTTTTTGTGGTGACAGGAGTGTCAGCACTGGAGGATGCTTTACTTCTGAGGATGCAGCCTCGAGGTTGGGCTGTTTGCCCAGGAAATGCACCTCTGGATGCAGCGCATTCCCAAATCCCAGCACTGCATAACCCACGGCTCCCATTTCCCAGGAGAACATCCCAGCTGCTTAGCTGACTGCTGCTGGGCACGGGGGCTGGCTGCGGGGCACGTGGCTGGCTGCAGGGGCACCGGGGCTGGCTGCGGGGACACCAGGGCTGGCAGCAAGGGCACCGGGGCTGGCAGCAAGGGCACCGGGGCTGGCTGCAGGAGCACTGCGGCTGGCTGTGGGGGCACTAGGGCTGGCAGCAAGGGCACCGGGGCTGGCAGCAAGGGCACCGGGGCTGGCCGCAGGAGCACTGCGGCTGGCTGCAGGAGCACTGGGGCTGGCTGCAGGAGCACTGCGGCTGGCTGTGGGGGCACTAGGGCTGGCAGCAAGGGCACCGGGGCTAGCTGCAGGGGCAGGATGCCTCTGAGGACAGAGAAGGCACCAGGTGTCTCTCAGCCTGCTGTTCTGGACCTCTTGCTCAGGGATGCTGTACTACAGAGGTTGGTACATATTACACATTGTAGACAGTTAAATGCAGGAGTTGGATAATGAAACGACTCCTAAGAGAGGTTAAGTCTCGGGTCACATCTCCCTCCCCTCTCCCCTGGCAGAGTGCCATGGCATTTTTTGTTTGGATTCAGCTGTCATCTTCCTTTGTCATTTCAGCCCCAGGCAGAACTTTGCCCCGCAGAGGGTGCAGCAGGGTGTGAGCTGTGCCGTGCTGCCCGTGCCATGCTGCCCATGCCACAGCTGCTTATGCAGGACCACCTGTGTTTCCTCTTAGCACTGCACCATGCTCCACCGCACAGCCCTGCTTTGTTAAATCATGGCTGCTCAATGCCAGAGTATCTCCAGCCAGCCACTGGCACTCTGGTGTGGCACAGCAACTCCATCTTTCCAAGGAGCCTAATCAGAGGTATCAGGGCACTACTGACAGCAGCCTCATTGCCCAGCAGATTGAGCTACCAGGGATTCACTCAATGGAAAGCCTGGTGTTTTGATGAGAACACAAAGCCCTTCTTGGGGAAGATCTCTGCTTTGATTCACATCCAAGCCCCACTGGCAGCACGGTTATTAAGAGACCACCAGCAGCAGCGAGGCCACTGAATGCTCCAGGAGGCCTCGAGAGGGCCAAGGTGCAGCACTGGTAAGGGGAAGGCACTGCAGCAGGTCAAGGTCCCTGGGCAAATAAGCAGAACACTCATGGCTAATTGGAGCTGCCCTGCCTTTCACTCTGCTGGCAATTAGAGATTCATGTGGACCTGGAGCACACTAAGGTGGAAACTTTCACTGCTTCAGGAACGTTCAGGGGCAGGTTTGGACCCCACAGCAGTTCAGCCTGTTTCCTCAACTGGAATTTGGGATAGTTGGGGGTTTTGACATATGAGCTGCTCTCTGCTCAAGATCAAAAAGAAAGGACATTGAACAGCTGGTTACAAACACACAGAGAGTTCTCTACTGCTAAGAGTCTCCTTTTTATAGGTACTTTAATTACTTAATAGCCTGGAATAAAGCTGCAACCTTTCAGTTGCTGTTGTGATTACTGACAGCTAAGATACAGAGCTCTGGCAAAGCAGCTCACTCTCCAGAAAAGAAAGCCTCTGCCTCCCACTTTGCCCAACACTCCAGTTAATTAGGTTACCCTTCATTAGTGGGTGATTCTATTGCAACCTCTCCCAAGGAGCAGCCAGTGCTGGGACAGCTGGGTGACCAGAGCTGGCCAAACTGCATGCACCAGGAATGCATCTGGAGGCTGAAAACTGGGTGATGAAATCCTGCTCCACAGCCTCCTGACCCAGAGCATCTGAATGAAAATTAACAGAAAAAGTAGATCATGACATGTTGAGTGTACTGAGGCATCTCTACCCCAGGATCTTTATTCACAGCAATATTACCTCTCTTATTATCTCCATCACACTTTACAACCATTCAGTGGCACCAGCTACAGATTTAGCTGCTGGCCCAAGTAGGTGAGACCTTTGGTAACAGCTGCCAAGTGGAGCCATCCGAAGCTGCTGCCAAGCTGCTGCAAGCTGCGCACAAGGCATGCAGGGAAATCTCTAACTGCCAGGCTTTGGAGCCAAGGCCCTCCAAAAGCAGGGTCTGGCTCCCTAGCAGGGAACTGGTGAGCTGCCGTGGGGTGGAGCTGGGGGGAGGGGCTGGCAGCACCCTGCTGCAAAGCACAGCGGTGTGCACGACGGGACAGTGCCCTGAACCTGGGTCTGCCCCGGCCTCCCAGGACAACAGCCCTGCACTGCTGCCAATCTGCCACCAGCCCCTGCCTGACATATGGGCTGCCCACAGAGCAGTGCCCCAGGGCCCCTCCAACACAGCATGGCACACAGCTCGTCTTCGGTGTCCAACAGCAATTTCAGGAGGCCTGTGGGACTCTGTATTTTAATTACAAATTAAGGCTGAATGGCCAGAGAAGCCAAGGGATAGTCCTGGATCTGCGCCAGAAAAGACAAACTGGAGCAGCCCCAACACAGGCAATCAACACAATCAGCATTGTAATTATTTTAGAGCAACATGGCTCAGCAAATAGAGGTGAATTTGAGTTCAGAGCCTCCTGCTCAGCCTCTAGTTAGCAGCTATGCAAAAGACATCTTCAGCAGGCAGCCCATGGTGTCCCAGAGCAGGCAGCCCATGGTGTCCCAGAGTAGGCAGGACCATGGTGTCCCAGAGTAGGCAGCCCATGGTGTCCCAGAGCAGGCAGCCCATGTGTCCCAGAGCAGGCAGGACCATGGTGTCCCAGAGCAGGCAGCCCATGGTGTCCCAGAGTAGGCAGCCCATGGTGTCCCAGAGCAGGCGGGACCATGGTGTCCCAGAGCAGGCAGCCCATGGTGTCCCAGAGCAGGCAGCCCATGCTGCCCCAGCTTTGGCTACCTCACCCCTCCAAGACAGCATTTCCATGTCCCCAGCATGCTTTGCTGTCAGAGAAAGGCTCCAACATCCTTATGTCAGATGGAAGAAGAAAGATAGTCTGCTCTGAAGCAATAAGAGGAGCCTCCTTTAGAAATTGCAGGGAGGAAGAAAGGAATTGGGGAAGGAAGGGAGGGAGGGAAGGGTATTTACATTTAATAATCAAACAGAATGAGGTAATAGAAATAAACTGAGAGAGAGCAGCTGAACCTTTCTACCAAAACACTTCTCAGTATCTGAGTTTGGCACACACTGCAAAGCCTTCTGGACATCCCCATCCAGAGAAAGACACATAGCAGGGCTTCTTCTGGTGCACTGAGGACAAGCCTCGAGAAGCAACCTCTGCATTTCATCCAGACAACATGCACTGCAAGGGCCAGCTGTTGAGCAGAGGAAGCAACAAAGTCTCAGCTGCTGATTTCTGCAGGACAGGAGAATATGTGGAAGACTGTTGAAATATTGCTGTGGGAGACACCTGGCAGTCTTGCCCACCAGAGAAATTGGGTTTCTACTTTGAGCTCAGTTCCTGCTTTGGCACTGTCTCTGTCCCCACGTCACCATTCAGCCCTGTGCACAGCAGGTGGAAGCATGGCAAGAATGCGAGGGACCATTTCTTTCTGCAGCCACCCAAAGCCCAGGAAGCAAGCTCCCAACTGATCAGATTCACAACAGGTCACAAGTTCAAACAAACGTCCTTGTGATGCTCCTTTGCAAAGGAAATGAACCACCAGGGCTACAACTTTAGCATTCTAAATACATGCCTTTAAGCAGGAAGCAGATAATCATGGTACCTTTGAGTGCCATGGCATGCAGCAAGCTTTATTTTTCACACACTTTCTGTGCCACCCAGGTTGGCCTAGAGCTGAGCAATAGCTTTGGATGCAGTTGCACAAAGCTTGGGCTTTTTAGTGGTAGTACCAACCACAGGAAACATCAGACCTGCGAAATCATGTAGGTGGCTTCGTGAGAGCAAGAATCACATTTACATGAACAGGTGGCAATGTTTCAAGCGGGGATATTTCACATCCAGCATCTGAACCCCTCTTTAAACACATTAAAAAGTAACAGGGGCTCATAAGCTGCTGAGCACTTCCACGTCACATCTACAAAGCACTTCATCAGCGCTCACCCATGTCAGGTACAGCATAACTGGAGAAGCAGAGATACAACGGCAGCATAATCCGCCTATTTAGTTCAGGTATTAAATGTGCTCTGATTCATTTGCAGTTTTAATTAGATTTCCACTTTCTACATGCCAGAGAATGGCAAATAACAGACCTTGATTTTTTTTTTTCCCCCACTCAAGATACATTATTATTTCAGGACTGAAAAGAATGGCAATAATATAAGAGGATTGAATTCTGCCTTCCAGCTTTCTTTAAAAAACAAAGGAAAAACAATAGCCTCTCACAGAACTCCTCTTACAGATGACAGCCAATTATTTCTACTTAACGTAAGTGGTCAGTGCCGAGGGAGAAGCACATTTGGTAGAATTTCATGTAAGAGAGCAGCTCTACAGCTTTAAAGAAATTAAATGTTTACTGGTACTCGGTCCTGCACATCCCTCTGTTAGCCAAGTTTTGTAAAGGTCGTTGCCTTCCTCTGTCAAACATTGCCCATCAGTGATTAAAAAGGCAGGGTTTAAATACAGGAGAACTTTGCTGAGGAACTCAGACTGCCAGGCAGCTCCTAACGAAAATGTATCCTAAAATCGCTGGAAGACAATAGAGCAGCTTAACGACTGAGAGGGTGGTGAGGCCTGATGGAGAGCTGCAGAAGAGAGAGAACTTAGATTCAGCCAACCCAAGAGGGCTTCCTCTGAAGCTTAAGTGCGAAGTCCTGGGGCTGGATGGCACCACACAGCCATGCCCCCGAGGAAAGGCAGGCAGGACACAGTCCTCTCAGCTCTCCTTTGCCATCAGTGAGAGGCACTGAATTATTTAGGAAGGTATCAACAGCAGGAACAACAGTGATGGAGCAGAATAGAAGGGAAGCTGTGAGGAGGCAGAGCCTGATTAGTTTATTGGAACAACAGCGCCCATCATACACCACCCTTTAGTGGAAAGGGAGCTGAGTTTTTTAGCTGAGAATTAGCATCTTCAAAATTCAGAGATTAGCATTTTACAAGTGCAATTTCAGTTACAACCGAGCAAATCCAGCTCTTCAACTGCATTTGAAGTATGCGCAGGAGGGAGCAAGCACACACTGCCATCCTCTACAAGAAATCCCCAGAGTTAGCGCTCTGCCAGACCAGGACCAGAGCTGCAGAACTCAGTAATCGGCCTCATCCCAAAGGCATGGCAGAAGTGCCAGGTCACCATGAACACATGTCTGAAGGGGAGCTGTTGAAGAAAGCATTTCTGCCATGATGATCAGGTACAAAGCCTGCTGAACAAATCAAAGTGAAATGGTTCTTCACACACAGAATGAAAAAAAAAAAAAACACGTCTTCTCTCAGCTTTGGGGCTTGGAAAGGAAACTTCTGGGACACAGCAACCAGTTGCACAGAGGGAATTGGTTCTTTGGGTTAGTGCCAGTCATTAATAGCTGCTGTTCCACCACAGTCTTGTATGTTCAAACTATGTTCCCCTGGAGAAATTTAACACTGGTCAAGAGAGGATCACTATTCCTGAGGAGTTTACTGGGGACTCACCAACCCAGCGCCAACACAGTCCACAGCAGGAGCAGAGGTTGAACATGGCACTTGACCTGGGTTACTCTGTGCAGATTCAGAGGTTGGGCTCTAAAACACCTCATTTTGGTGCCTGGCATCTGCTAAGTGCTGTGGAGGAAAAAAATACAAAACCAGGCAGCAGCTTGCCTGCTCTCCAGCCCCTCCTTAGTGCATGCAAAAAAAAGTATTTTTTTTTTTCTTTCTTTCCCCTTAAAGAGAGTCTGGAAACAGAAGAGAGATGCAGTAGGCAAGAGGGCAGCAGTTGGAGACTGGATGCATTTAAACTGAATGTCATGCATGATGCTTATCCCCACACACCTCAGGAGCTGTGAGACACAAATACCAAGCATTTCTCCCATAAAGAGGGGAAATTGAGAGAGATCACTCTCACAACTTTTGCTCTGAAATGTTTTTTAAAAGGCAAAACTTTTTGTCTTTTTCTGACTGTTTTCCACAGGAAACAAGACAGAAGGAAGGTATCAGAAACTTGCTGGTCCCTGGTTCACTGATATTCTTTTTTTTTTTTTTCTGCATAGTGCATAACCTCCTTGCATAGATCTGGAAATAGCCTGATTAGAGGTGAAAGTTCTTGCTGATTTGGAGACTTAAGGGCCTGTGGATCAGCTCTTGAGATAAAGACAACAGATTCGCCTTCCCTCATGCCTTCATTTTGTTTTCCTCTTACATTCTTCAAAATTCACAGCCGTGCAGAGGGCCTAAGCACATTGTTATGGGTTTAGTTTCAGTCCTCCAGTCGGCTCCTTCTGCTGCTAGCAGCAACAGGATGCAGGCACATCAAGGGCTGGTGGCCACTCGTTAGTATCCTGACACCTCTGCTCCTCCATCCTGAAGAGGTGAACCCTAGAAGCACGGTTCAGTGATCTCACAGAAATGTGCATTTCACCAGATGTGTGAATGGGTCAAAATAGGAATGTAAAGTGTTTTTTTCCACTTCCCATGGAAACAACATCTCCTCGTTCTACTCACGTTTTATACACCAAAAGAAAAACTCAGCCAACCACTGGAAATGTCCACTCTTTGTTTGTCTTCACTGCCTGAATTGGGCACTTTAACCTGTCAGCACACAGTGTGCCACCCTGCTGAGCTCACCCCTTCAATGGCACAGAGGGCACGTGACACTTGGCTTTATGAGAACTTATAGGTAAGCTCTGGTCAGCTTCCTAGGACTACTGAGCAGAAACGGTGAAGACAAAGCCACCAGAGGCAGCTTTCGCCTCCCTCCCTGCCCCTCGGATTATTGCTGACACCACAGAGAGCAGAGGAAGCTGTTGTAGCACAGCCTGCAGTAGTAAACGCCAGAGGCCGAGTGTCTGGAATACAACCTGGGGATGCAGGAGCTCCAAGCTAAACTTAGGCAGAGGCACCACTGTGTGGTTCTTAGCGAGATACTCAGTGGAGGGTGGGAGTCCAGGGGTAGCTAAGCATGTCACTGCCAGAGTCCAAGCAAATCATCGGGCACTTGTAACTAAACCCAGACAGGATTAAGACCTGAGACTCAACACCCTGTCCACAACTGCAGCCTTATTCCATTGCTGCAGCCACAAAACAGCCTCGTGCCCTCAGACAACTCCACAGATGTCCTGGGCACACTGCAGTGTCTCATGGGGCTGCTTTTGAAGTAATTGCTTGCTCCACAGAAGCCTCTGCATTGTTACTGGTAGGAGCAGGAGTAGCTGTACTGTAAATGAGTTGTGCAAAGCCCACGTTGCACTGCCTTCCTGAAGAGATCTCAAACAACCTGAGTGCTTCAGTTGTGACCCTTTCTTAAAGAGGCAGTGGCCTTGGATGAGAAGATTGAATCATGAGGAGAGTACAAGCAGCTCTGGGATCCACCAGGATGTGGTCTCCCTAACATCAGAACATTAACCTAACAACCATGAAACCCCAGCTGCAGATGCTGCCTAGGGTTGGCTTAGCGGTGGTCTGATGCCTGCCCAGTGGCACGCAAGCTGTGCTGAGACACTGCCACACAGCAGTTAATCACTTCCATCCTTGAGGGTGCTGCTCAGATGTGCTTCTGCCCCCTGACTCTGTGAGAAGCCCATTGCTACTTTCAGGACCCCTGTGTCCTCAAGCATGTGCAGCAGAAAGATCCAGATTTCCTGTGAGGAGGGAGGAGAGCATCTTTTCTGGCTCATGCCAAATGCCCCCAGGCACCAGTGTGTGCAGTGTGTTTATGGATCCTGCTGCAGGCTCAACTCCTCCTAGGACCTTTGCACTGCCCAGAAAGTACAAACTGAAAGGGGTCCAGAGACCCTCACTGGAGTCCTCTCTTTTCACTGCCTCGTCATATACCTGGTCCCACCCCATTCACTGAAATTAGCCACACTCCTTCAGGTCATGGAAAAGCCAAATCCCAGCCCCCAAGCCTCACGCCTGGCCTTGGGTTTCATTGTGATCATGGAAGGATTTGTTTTATTGATGGACATGTCACCACTTTTGACCAGTGGATACCTTCTTATCACTGGGTTTTGAGATGCAAGTAGGCACTTGTCAAAGGAAACTGAAGGTCTCTGAAGGAAAAGCCCTGAACTGCCAGGGGTAGGAATTGGTCAGTCTGATAACTCACACAGACACAAAGTCATAGGAGTCCGTTTCAGTTATCCAGGAGGGCACAAGCTTCTCAGGTCAGGCTTGTCTATGAGCTGCAGAGAAGCCACACTCATGGCTATGAAACTGGTGTGGACTGAATACGAACATCTTGGAATGGGGTGGAGGAGTTATCACAAACAGGCCAAACATTCTGTGGAAAGGGGTTGCTGTGTGGAAAATGCCCCTGCTCAGCTTTCAGCATTCAGAAATTGTCAGGCTTTTGGGTTGTTACAGAATCTCTACTCTGAAGAAACTTCTTGAGCTATTTTAATTCCATCATGAAGATAAATTTGGTCTTTTGAAAAGGTCAAGCTTCAAATGAAATGTTTCAGAATTCTGAATGAGGATCTTTATTGAAAGGAAGTCTGAGACACGGGCAGTTAATTTTGGTAAACTCCTTTGTTTGGGTTTCTGAGGACCTGGGGTTTGTCCCAGCTCCAGCTCTCCACCTCTCGTGATTAAAATGAATGAAACTGAAACCTGTCCTCTAAGTCCTGAAAAGCTCTCTTGGCATCTATCAAGTCAGAGCAGATAGCTACTATTTTTCACCTAAAAATAGACGAGAGAGCTCTGAAATGTGCACTGCGGTGTGGGCACAGGTCCAAAGAGAGGTAAGCTGCATCGGCTGAAACTGCTGCAGGCAGAAGGGTGTCCTCAGAGCCACCAGCATGAAAAGCTACTCCAGCAGGGCTCTCAAACACCAGGGCTGCAGAGTTTACCACCTTGATCTGGATCCCTCACCAGCACCTTTCAATCACTGAATGAGCTGGGGACTGGGTTTACCTGTGGCCTCAACCACCAAATAGCTTCTCCCAGGCAACAACTTCAAAATTGCTATCAGCATGCAGGAGGGAGTTCAGAGCTAGACTCTCAGCTAGAAAGGAGTGGCAGAGTGGAACAAGAGCCTGCCATAAAAGCAGGTGAAAGAGAAACACTCAGACAGAGTTTCAGCCATTTTTAGCAAGTCTATTTATACCTTCCCATATCCTTTGAAAACATAAAATCCTAGTCCTAATTTATTAATGGAATGTGCTAGCTCCAAGTTATTTTTAAATTTGGAATACAAATGGCCCTCGTGAACTAGAGCAAGCAGCAGCATCTGACATGAGTCTGAGCTAGTGTGAAATTTACTTTTAAACTGCTGCTGCCTCTTCCAGAAATGATGCACCACGAGCATGTGGCCTCACTTGTGTTAGCTTTGGCTTTAATTGACAAAGCCAAGAGAAGTGGCACTTGGAGGGATCTTGCCCTTCTCAGGTGCAAAAAACCCTCCCAACTCCTTTCAGCTGTTTTTTCCCAGTTAAATTCGAGGTGTCAAAAGGAAGGTGAGCCTGGAAACCAAAAGACAATTTTAAAAAATCAAAGGTTTCCAGATACTTGCAAATGCAAAAGACAAAGATGTTTTAGCTTCTATTTCCCCGGGAAGTGGGGACTGAAGTTGGACAGAGAGAGGATTTTTTTAGCTCCTGGGGGGTTTTTATTCCCGATGTGAAGTGCCTTACAGAAGGGCATTCTCCTGTAGCAGTGTTCCTTGAAAGAACCTTGAGACGCAGCCTTCAGTGGGCTGGCATCACCTGCCCTCTAGGCACAGCCTGGTAACTGTCCTCACCACCGCTTTGTAAGCCCATTAGAGACCGGCGCTGGAGCGCCTTAGGGAAGGGCTAGACGTGGCAAATGATTTCCCATGAATAATTGATTGGATGGCTTCAAACTTCTCAGTGTTCCTGTAAGAAGTGCCTGTCACGGAGGAATGCTGGTAAGAGGCAACAGCTCTCCTCCCCAGTCCCACTGCCTGACCCAGGGCCCCCCGGCAGCTCCCCCTGGGACTGCCTCCTCTGGTCTCCCAGCTGCGGGAATTTTCCTCATCACTCGAGCAGAAATTGAATGAGATCCAGAGCCTTGCTGATCTGCTTTGCCTTCTGAGAATAAAAGCAAAGCTTCACTGCTTTCCAAGCAAGCACCCTTAAGAATGAGTCAACTTCGAGTCGAGCAGCATGGCAGGCAGCAGCCAGGTCTCTCCTACCTGCTCCTCGGCGGGCAGCAGCACCAGCATAGAGATAAAGGTTTACAGGAAAAAAACATCAAACTTTCTGCGGAGGCTCGGCAAACTCTTTCCGTGCCGTGCTGAACCCTGCCTCCCTGTCTCCAGAATTTAGCATTCATACCTGTGGGCCTGGAGCTGCTGTAGGAGAAGGGAGAGGATTTCTATCAACATTCATTAGCTGTGGGTAAAAGAAACCTGAACTTTCAAGCACTTGTTTATGGGAAGTAGCAAAGTTCCTCCAGAATAATCTAAATATTTCCCAAGTCTTTAGCAGGGGAGAACTGATGTTTTGGTACATAATGCATTTGGAACAGCACTGTACACGAGGACCTTTCCTGAGGACCTTCTTCGTGTATTGAGTACCTTCACTGGGTTACCAGAGCCTGCAGCCTCCAGGAGAACAAATTCCTGCTTGGTTGTCTTCTGTAATGTCAGTCAGGCATCTGCAGGGTCCTTGCCTTAGTTTTGAGATAAGATTCTCATATGAGTCATTACCTTTGTCACTGAAATGTAAAGTAAGTTAAATTATTAATGATGATTAAAAGCAGTAGCTGCATACTAATAGGCTGGCAATTTATCTATGGCTTTCAGGGGTGAGCATGTTTAAATTATCCCACCTCAGTGCCTGATAAACAATCAATGAACTTTATTTAATAGCTTCATCTCCAGCACTAATTGTATCCGTTTGAATGAAATTATTTTGATTGCTATTCCATGTAGTGATTTGGTGATAGGAGACTTCTGAAGAGATATTATTGATCTGAGACAGCCAAGCATCATCCATTACAGCTGTGCAGACAGGAATTAAATTTAAATAGTGGGCTATTATTTTGTGGATGTCTTTGTGGACAAATCCGGCAACAGAAGCAGGATAATTACAAACTTGCACTAATTTGTCTTCTTGATTTATAGGTGCATGATTTCTGATAGTAAAACAAGGGCTACAGAACAATCAAGTGGAACTGGCAATGGACACAACCTTGTGACTCTTCCAGCAGGAAAGAACAAACAATTCACCTGCTGGCAGATTTTAGGAGGTGTTTAGACAGCTAAAAAAAACCCCACAACACTAAACCCCACCAAAAAAAAAAAAAATTAAAATGCACAAAACAAAAAACCTACCAGCTTGGCACTTGCTGAACAGATGAAATTTACAGCAGTGCCTAAAATGTTTTGGCTTTGTTTTGGGTTTTTAGACAGTTGGACTTTAGGAAACAGACTAAACCAAGCCCCCCCAACTTTTATCTTCCTAGAATTCATCTAATTTGAAAAATGTTTCTATAAATAAAGCCAAAATGTTTCTATAAATTCACCAACAACAAAAGGAGGGCTGGAAAAATCTCCATCCTTCACTGGACACAGAGGGCAGTACAGTGACTGAGGAGGAGGAGGAGGAGAAGCCTGAGGTGCTCAATGCCTACTTTGCATCAGCCTTTAGTTCTTCATCCAGAAGTTCCCCTGCCAATCTCGTGGGCTAGGAGTCAGGAAGGGCACTCAGAATCACAGACACATCAGGTTGGCACACCTCTCTGGATCACCAAAACCTCAGCCTAGAACCCTACTCTACAAGATTCACCTCAAAACATATCCCTAAGCACCACATCCAAACCAGCCTTAAACACACCCAGGGTGGGTGATTCCAGCACCTCCCTGGGCAGCTCATGCCAGTCCCTGACCACTCTCTGTGCCTGTTGGATGAGGAAAAGGCTGTGGGTGTTGTCTACCTGGACTTTGGAAAAGCCTTCGACATTGTTCCCCACATAATTCTTGTGGCCAGACTGGCTGCTGGTGGCTTGGGCAAGCACAGCTCTGCTGGGTAAAAGGGCCCAGAGTGGTGGTCAGTGGAGCTAAAGGGACCTGGAGGTTCTAATTGAGAAGCAGCTGAATGTGAGCCAGCAGTGTGCCCAGGCGGCACAGAAAGCCGCTGGCATCCTGGCTGGGATCAGAAATGCTGTGTCCAGCAGGAACAGGGAGGTGCCCTTGGACTCTGCTTTGGTGAGGCCAGAGCTCCAATGTCCTGCTCAGTTTTGGGCACCTCATTAGAAGAGGGATGTGGAACAAGTGCAGAGGAGGACAGCAAAGCTGGGGAAGGGCCTGGGTAATAAACATTGTGAGGAGTGACTGAGGGAGCTGGGGATGGTTGGTGTGAAAAAGAAGAGGTTGAGGAGAGACCTCATTGCTGTCTACAGCTACCTGAAAGGAGGTTGTAGTGTTGATCTCTTTTCACAGGTAAATAGTGATAGAACAAGAGGGAATGGGTTAGACTGGACAGTAGGGAAAATTTTTACAGAAAGAGTAGTCAGGCACTGGAATGAGCTGCCTTGGGAGGTGGTGGAGTCACCAACCCTGGGTGCATTTAAAGGTCACTTGGAGATATGGTTTAGGGTGAACCTTGCAGAGCAAGATTATTGGTTGGACTTGGTGATCATGAGAGTCTTTTCCAACCTGGATGTCTCTGTGATTCTGTAATCTACTACACCAAGAGGAACCATTCCCAAAAAATCTCTTAAGCTGTGGGACAATGATCACTTTGATGCAATGTTCTTGAGGTTGTGGAGATGCAGTCAGCACAACTGAAGTTCCACATGTCTGAACTTGCTAAGGAGCTGAAGAGAATCCCTGGGGGGATGTGGTGCCGAGATCCTCACCCTCTCCTCTTCCCCAGCACATCTCCTCTCATTCAATCACCCAATACTAGGGAGAACATACCTGAGACAAATGTGGATTGCTACTTGCTGAGACGGGAGCAGAAAACAGCCCCGAGGCTCCACTGGTGGAGGTCTGCAGTCACTTGGTAGAGCTGAAGGTCTTTCTGCTGAAACCAGGATGGCAAGAGAGGGCTAAAGAAAGCGAGCACATGAGAGGTGTAGCCACTGATAGTGTCAATTTGCCACACATGGCTTTATTGCAGCCCCTCACCTCCTGCTGCAGAGCTTGGCAGGGAAGGGCCCTGGCAGAGCTCCTCACTGCTCGGCTGGTGCTGCACAGGCACAGGAGTTTCCAAAGTGAGCACCCAGAAACTTCAGCACTGTCTGGAACCTGATCACTCTGCAGTTGTTCCAGCCAAACCTTGCTTTTGATAAAGAAATTGGATACTAAAAGCTCTTCTCCCAGGCTGAGAACTCTGCCAAGCATCAGCACACTGAGAACTTTCAGAACAAAATTTTATTCATTTCTGGGAGATGGAGTTTTGTAATGGGCAGAATGAGTCACTCTTTACTAGCACAGTGATACAGAGCTGCATTCTAATCACAGATTCCCATCTGGACCATTTATTTGTGAATTTATCTTAAAATATTAAGCCATTTCAGCCACGATTTAGGGTTTTTTCTGCCACATTTTACTCTTGTTCCCTCCCTTCTGCTAATAAATATATTTCTCCTACTTTTTTTTTTTTTCTCAGTCACATAACCTCTGCATTTTTCCTTATTTTCTAACATACTCGAGAAGCAAACAGGAGACTAAGTGTGTTCATGAATCATTGGGAAAAGCAGGTGTATTTTCTTTCTTTAACCCTTCACGTTGTCTATCCTAAATTTGCTTATTACCACCAAATGAAGCCTAGCATATAAATTAGTTTCTTCAAGACATGCAAAATAGGTCTAAATTAAGGGAGATCTACCACAGAGCTCCAAGAAAAATCAGCAAGAAATTGTCAATTAGGAAACAAAGTTCTGTTGTTTCTGTGTGGCTGGCAGAGCTCAGTGAGTGCTGGGACTTGTTTAGGTGAAGTCCAACAGGGACACTGGTTCAGGCTAGAGTTTCAAAATGACTACAGGCTCAGGACAGTTAGAGCCAATGAGATCATTAGCTCACCCACTAATGATCCATCACAAGAGTGACAACTCGGGCATGAGTACCAGCGTGCTGCTGGACTGCAAAGAAAGGGCAGTTTATGCAAAAGATGCTTATCTGTGTAGTGCTTGAGCTGGATCAGGCTAATCCAGAGAAGAATGAGCCCTAGCAGTGTCGTGCTTGTGTAGCTGGAGGTGCTTTGCTAATCTGGGAGCTCTGAGAGAGAGCAGATACAGCAGATGGATAAACAAACTGCAGTGGACACTGAGTGGTGAATTATGAGCCTCGGGCAGAGATAATGACAGAATTTACCTGACATTAAGTACTGTTGTCACCAGTTTCACAACCAGGCAAGCCACCTCTGTTGAACAGCTAAATATTTATAGAGGAGCTATTAAGAAGTCATTTCTCCAATTAAATAACTGAATTGGCAGGCAGAGAGCACATTAAGCAGTTATGTCATGCAAGTAAGAGCAGTGAATTTCACAGGAAGGGGAGAGGTAAGTCTGAGCTCTTTTTTTTTTTTTTTTTTTAAATTGCTGAGGCAGTTTATTTCAACAGGCTCCTTAACAGACCCTGCTCCAGCCTGAACTTCTCATACCATGAGAACCGTACTGGGTTGACCTATTTCTTGTACATCTCTACAGGAGCGAGAAAGGTTTAGAGAGGAAAACATTTGGTTCTTCAAGGCATCATGACTTGCTCTTTGACCATCGCACAAAGCTGGTCACAGCAACACAGCACAGCACACAGCTGCCTGACCCCCAGCTGAGTGGTGCTGCTCCAGAGAGATGTTTCTGCACTGCAAGTGAAGAAATCTGAATCCCATCTCGGTGAGGTGCACTGCTGAGAGTGTATAACCACATACCTCGATAACAGAAATGCAGCTGAAGAATCAACCTGCACTAGTAGGAGCACCCAAGACTTAAATATCTCCTTTTACTTGCAGCTTCCCAGGAGTTAAGGAAGTAAAAGCAGTAATAAAGGCTAGCATTGGACGAGTTTGGTAGGGAAACAACCCATACCCCACAAACTTGTAAGCGATTCTGATAGAAGGAGGAGTTCCCAGTACCAAAACACTCTCAGCATCTAACAGCATCACTTTCCCTGGCTGTGTTAAAACGACACCCTGTGAGAGGAGAGATTGAGATCTCTCCTAAGTTCATGGCCAGCTAGAAGTTAACAAAATGAAAGTTGGACTACCAAAGCCACACTCAACTCCTTCGAGGATCTCTGCTGGGAATTGCTCTCTTGAGGGCTCATGAATGGAATGGATCTGAAGGGTGAAGGAACTCTTGCCGAATGAAAGGAGCGTTCTGCAGGAGAGTCAACAGCTAACACAATGTACAGAATGATCTCATGATACTGGGTGGCTTGGCAATTAAATGGCCAATTAAATTCAGTGCAAATTAATGCAAAGTAATACACATAGGAGAAAAAAAAACAAACCAAATGGAAACAGCTCTCTGCTTAAAAGCAGTGAGGGACTCTCAACAAACTATTTCTACTGGGAAAAAGATGCTGGAGTGCTGGAGTTATCCAGCAGATCAAAATAAAGGAGCTGACAGATGTATGGTAAGATTGCTGTGTCCCAGATATCAGGGAGCAGCAAGGAGAGGCAAGACAGGAGCCACTGGGGACAGGCAGGACAATGGCCCCTCACTAGCAAGGGTCTCCCAGTGCTCCAGCAAGGTGAACAGACTAGGCTCAGGCTCAGCCTCCCAGCCACCATCAGTCACAGCCTCTCATCATGAGGACACATCCGAGGGCAAGCAGAAAGCCAGCACCACCTGGCACACTGCACCCACAGGCAATAGAGTTTATGCCAGGACCTAGCACCAAGGCTTGGGCTTAAACAGGGCTCCCAAGACAGTGGGTGAGGGTGGGCCAGTTGCTCAGATGGTGACTTCTCATTTTGTCTCTTGCTCTAATGGGAAGAAAGAGTCAAGCTGTGAAGGATTCTAACCTGGGCACCTGTGCTGCCTGGGACCTTGCTAGGAAATGGACTGATTTCAATGATCTTTACAAATGAATCCACAAAATGGGATGCACAATTTTACATCCAAAACTGGTGCTCCTACAGTGACAGATGACTTGTGATTCATTCCTGTCCTCCTCTGTTTGAGCAGAGGATACAAAGAAGCTGCTGCTATCTGTCCCTCTTTACAGAACTAGAATCAGTATTTTTAACTAAGAGAAGGCTAATGAGGCCAAATTAAAAACAAAATCCCCAAAAGTTACCCAGAGAATTCTGATACCTCTGTTCTTTAAAAACAGCAGCTGAAGTCATACAGGTGTTTTCTAGCTGTGAGCCAGCCACCAGTCCTGTAAGGCCCCAGCAGCTGAATGTGCATTTCCTTCCTGAGCATGGTGATGAGCCAGTCTGGGTTACTGCAAAGATGCTCCATTGGAAAGGAGAGCTGTTGCTGTTCTCCAGCAGACCTGGTGGCAATGCTGCCTCACCGGGGTGACTGCCACCTCCCTCCTGAAGGAACTAGCAACCTGTCACAGAGGCTGCTCAGAGGGCAGTTATAACCCCAGCATGAGCAGCTGAACAATTCTGGGAGGTCTCGAGTGACCTGCTCTAGTGGGAAGTCTCCCTGCCTATGGTGGGGGGGCTGGAACCAGATGAGCTTTGAGGTCCCTTCCAACCTAAACCATTCTGTGATTCTAAGTCCAGAAGATCTTTGAAACAGGTTTTTGTCTGTTCTTTTTCCTAGCAGATTGTACCTGGAATGTAGTTACCAAATTCAATTTCCCATTGTCACCAGTAACAAAGTCAGAAGCAGCACTGGTTTGGCAAGGGCTCTGTGATGGTAACTTGCCAGTCCCCCTGGAGTGGCTTCCAGAGCAAAATCAGGTCACCAGCCATGGCCAGACTGACAGCTGCTGCTTGGAGGTTACAGCTTCTCGGAGACTGACAGGACACTGAAGCCTGCAGGGCTGGTTGTGGGACAGAGACTGTAAAGCAGTTACACTGGAGCTTACCCGGGGAGGAATGAAGTTCTCAGGGCACCAGCAACAGAGGCTCCTCGTTTTTGGGAGTGGAGCCAGCAGGTCTCCAGGGAACAGGTCAGGTGTTACAGTTGCCTCCTGTGGGTAACAAGCAAACAAAAAAAAAACCCAAAACCAGGATTATGCTTGATAAAACTCCTCAAAGTGACAGAAGTGTGATCTTCTGCCTGCCGCTTCCCCATGCTGACCTGTCAGAGGAGTCACAATCCAATTTCTGCAGGGGGCAAAGGACCATCCCAGGCTGTCTCTCAGGTTTAACCTGCTTGAGGGCAGAGTCTTCTCAGACAGATTTTAACCAGCAGTTATTTTTATGGCAATGACATTAAAGCAAACAGTGTGTATCCTGGACCATGGAAAGGAGACGTGCACATCTCCAGGGCTTCACTGATTCGTTGTCCTCAGCTGGTGCCATATTCCTCTGTTCTCCTGTGACCCAAAGCATGAACAGAAGCCAAGTGTCTTAGGAGCTGAGGGGGGAAAGGGTAACTACAGACCCACAATTGGGAACCCTGCTTTTTCCCGCAGCCCAAAGCATCCTGACATCACAGTGCAGTCAAAGGCCATCCAAACATAGATTGTCCTGTGACTTCTCTAACAACACTTTTGCTAAAACTCACAGCTAAACGACACCAAAAAAGCAAATCCCATATTGTAAATAATGTATTGATCCACTGATGGACAGCAGTCATCAGATGTGTCAGCCAGTTACACAATTGGTAGGCTAATGAATACAATCATTCATGTATAATTTACTCAAAGAAATATGCCAGATTTCCTGGATTTAAATAAATAATTCAGCCTGATGTGCTTGTTAGCAGAGAACCATTTGTTAGTTCACACAAATATTCTCTTCTGGCCCAAGCAAAAAAGATCTTTCCACTGCATTTGATCTGAAGCTCTTTGGAGAGCTTACAGCACACCCGCCAGTGCCTTTTTTCCAGGAAGGATGACCAGAGATTGCAAAAGTACCTCCATGCTCTTAGATTTCCTCAGATTCAGGCACAATCCTCTTGCTGGTTTTCCCATCAAAACATCTCCAAAGATGAGATCCATAACAAGCTCCAGCATATGTGGATGAGCTTCCCAAGCTCTGTTGGAGCTCACTTCCACATTTGCAAATGGTTTCTCCAGAAATGCAAGCTTCAGCCTTTGGGAACATGTTCTACCCAAGTAGAGAGCAGAGCAGAGCAGAGGGCTGTGTAAGCTTCGGCAACCCAGCTGAGCTGGGTGGATGTTGCAGTGGCAGCTGGAAGATCTGGCAGAACTGGAGGAGGTGCAAAGTCTTCTGAATCCGAGGCCTTCTAGATTGGCCAGGAGTAGCATCTGACTTGGTTACCTACGGGTCTTCAGGTGCCAGTGATAAGAGTAGATCCAGGGACCTGGGAAGCACTTTTCTTGCTTTCTTCTGCAGCTGCTCTTTGGGCTGTCAAGAGCCTGCTCAGAAGACCCCAGACATGAAAAACTGTAGTGTGGAGTCACAGGGGTGTGCCAGGGGCCAGCCCAGGCTTGGTGCAGAGCTGTAGGATGCTTTCCGCCTCTGCCTAAAACTGAGGCTGCCATGAAGCACACAAATCTCTTTGCCCTCCAGTCCTTGAGAGCAGCCAGAGTTCGTGGACTGCTGTTTCACATGTTGAGGGGCTGCAGCACATAACAGAAAGGCTCTGCATGCACATTTCCTGCAAACCATAGTCCCTAAAAGCACAATATTCTACCTAATTCATGTCTAATGATGGTGGAGCAATGGTCTTTTTTAAACTGGTTGAGAATAATCAGGCTTAAACCTATTCTGCTGAATCCAGAACCAGGCTGTACAGTGACTCAATTCCTGTGACTGCTCACATGTCCCAGATGAAGCAGACACATAAAATGTTCTAATAAGGGGAATCGGGACTTCAGAAGCAGTCAAAGGTCTGGAAATCCACATCAACACTGTTAAACTTAGATCTGCCTTCTTCCACCTAAGGATTTTATTTCCTTCAGACACGAGTGGATGCTCACAGGAACAGCAAAAGTCACTTGACCATAGGTGTGTGCCACTGGAAAAAACCTGCTGCTACTTCACATCATAAAAGAGCAACTTCTAAAACATTTAAATTATCAATTTTTCCACTTAATCTTACTCTCCGAATGTCTAAACAATTTTCAATAACATCATGAAGAAAACAAAAACAAACAAACAAAAAAATCAATGTGAAGCAATTATCTATGGTAGAAAGTTTCAGAGCAACCTGTAAGGTTATTAGTAAGTGAAGTAAGCTGTAAATAGGTTTCTAGAAGAGCAGATTAGGAACTTTTCAAGCTAAATTTCACACTGCTCCCTACACTTTGCCTACAATAAAACACATGCTAGAGTCCCAAAGCAGTGGTCACTGCAAATTGATGCACGTTTTAGCTAGAACAAGGCACTGGGTGCCCATTAACTCATTTTATTTTAATTTAGCAGCAAAAGCTTTCATTACAGCTATTAGACAAGAGAAAAACCTTTGGCATTAAAGAAGGAGACAAAACACATATGGAAATAAAATAAAAAGGTAATTTACAGCACAGAGTCTGGCAATTTTATATTAACAAACTTACAGACTTGGTTCTGAGTGATTGACTCTGATTAGCACAAATGGGAAATATATCAAAAGCCTAACAAAATCTGAAGAGAATTGGTTTTAGGTTTCCATAAATGGAGACTAAGCCATGTTTGAACAGATGTTTTTCCAGCTATAGCTTGAGGCAGTAAAAGTGAGTTGCTTTCACACTTGTTTGCAGTGTATTTGTGGCAATGATGATTTTCCATACTGTCTTGTAATAATTGGTTGACAAAGAGGGCAGAGAAGTGCGTTGTTTGTGGGCACAATATCCACCTGCTTTCCTCAGGGCTGGCTTGTCTTGTCCTTTCTCAAACCCTCAAAAATGCCTGTTTGGGAGCAAGCCTGGCCCTCACCTCCTGTACAGTGCCTGGTCAGAGGAAATGTGAATTTGTTACACTGGGAAATAGCAATAAAGATTAAAAAAATAGGCCTCCAATACACATTAGAATGAGAAAAGTCCCTCTGAAGCCTGGGATAGAGCAAGCTGGGATGAGTTGGGTTTTTTTAGTGTGATTCCTCTCTACACAGCTTGAGAGAAAAGGCCTTCAGATAAGAGCTTGCTGAAGTCTTCTGTGGCACCTCTGCTTTGCTGTCCATGCGGGTTCCGCCTGGCCCCAGGAGACAGAGAGAGTCATGCCAAGAGGCAGAAGCAGCAGTGCCTCTGACCCCTCAGTCCTTGTCCAGTCCAAACACCCTGCCATGGGAGCTGGGCAACCAGGAAACAGCATCCCCAGAGATCTTGCATCACCCTTGAGCTTCCAGGCTGTTCAAAGCCTGCAGATTCACAGATTGGGACCCTCAAAGGTCATCTTGGACAAGATGCCAGTGCTTCCCCAGGCACCCAAATGCCAGGTGACAGAGGCAGACTCTGCTTTCATCCTTCCCAGACCCATTCCTTTTAGCAAACCAAAAGCCCGCTTCGGTACAGGTCTTAACTCTGCTTCCTGTGTCCACATGGTGCTGAGTATCACACAGGGCTCCTGACCTGTGATGCAGGCTCCTCAGGCAGGCTTCTCAGGCACACAGGCAATGGATTTTCCTCGTGTATGGAGTGCATATTCCAGCTCTGAGAGGAAAGAGATCTTTTCAAAAGAGTATCCAATCCAGTCCCTGCAGCAGAAACTCTATTTGCACACAGGTGGNTGGTATTGCAGGTCAGGCTGGTTGAGGCCCTGAGCAGCTGAGTCTAGCTGAAAGGTGTCCCTGGGCATGGCAGGAGGTAGGAGCAGCTGAGCTCTGAGGTCTCTTTCAGCCTGAGCCATTCCAGGATGCTATGACTCTCCAAAGGGACCCAAAGCCATTCTCCAAGGCATGAGGGCTTTACGGTGCTGCTGCTGTGGAATTCTCCATTTGGCTGTAGCCAGCACAGTCCCTGGGACTCTGCGGAGTGCTGAGGCCACCTGCACAGAACAGCTTGTGGGGCTGGGGCCTGGGCACAAGCCATAGCAAGCTTGCTGGCAAGCTCAAAAGGGCTTCTCCTTGGCAGATTGAGCAAGCCCACGCTTCTCCCACTGCACTGCTGCCGATCAGCATCAGACCGGCGCATCACCAACCCTGCACCACTGTCCTTTGCCTAGTCTGAGCTCCCAGGTCTGGTAAGCACTTCTTTGAACAAAACACTGCACGAATGTTGTGCAGGCACACTTCTGAGATGCTGCATTGAGAAGTCTGAACAACAGGAAGTACTTTTTGGAGATGCTGTTCCAGTCAGGCCTCTGCCTGGGCAGGGGACTGCCGATCACGGGCAGAGTCCTGCCTGCTGCACAAAGTCATTTGTCTCCTTGTGTGCTTTTGGCTCGTAACTCACCTACCCCTTTGTGAAAAATGGCAGTGTCAACATCTCGTCGTTAACAGTGCATGTGACAGACGCCCAGCACAGCAGGCTGAGGAGAAGCATCTGAGCCCTGCAAGTTCGTCTTGCTGCTGGTTTCACTGATGGATGACAGAGCTCCACGCAGCCAACAGAGATGCTGCTGACCTCACTTCCAAACACACAAGAGGCTTTGCAGTGTATGGCAGCAACTTGGGGTGCAGGGTGCAGAACCCAAGCCTGTTGTTACGATGGGAAGGATTGGTTTTTAAATATGGAAAATGGCTCAGAAGCAGTGAACTCCCTAAAGAGAAGTGTTGGTTTGGAAACTCTTCTGTGATCCACAGGAAAATCCCTGGAACAGAAAATAATGCCCATCTTTTTCCCCACTTACCACCTGTCCTCTACCAGAATCTCTATGATTAATCCCTTGACAATACTCAGTGTCCAGACCATGTTGAATAATGCTTTTATAAAGGGAACTTTGCCAGTGCAACAAACCTGCTCTTAAGACATTCCTTGTTAACTTCTGGGGGGTTGTTAAACATTTTTTTGTTTTCCTCCACACAGAACAGCACTCGACTATTTTCAGGCACTAAAAGGGAACTAAAATTAAGATAGCATGTGCTTTCCTTTGCAGCCTTCACTGTCTCCGAGAAGCCAACAAATACAGCCTGTGAGGATGAGTAGAAGAAAAGCAAAAGTAGGACACACAAAATAAAAGCATCACTGAGTCATAGCTATATACACAGCAAACCCAAAAGCTGGTTACAACAGCTTAGAGGAGTTGTTCGTGCACAGCCTGTAGTGCATATACATGGGTGTTTGAGTTCAAACCAGCATCTGGTCTAGTTTCACCAGACTCCACACAGAAATGTAGCAGCAGAGCATGTGGGCCAGACCCCTTCAATGAGGTACCCACAGGAGAGCCCTCCAGGAGGGCACCCAACGCACCCCAGGCACAAGCAGGCACTCAGAACACAGGACCAAGCTAGAGCCAGCCAAAGGAAAGTCATTGAAATGCACATCCCATGGACATGTGCCCCTCAGCACCACTGCTCGCCTTGTCCCACTGCCATTGCTCCTTGCCGAGTTCGACATAACCAGCAAGTGCTGAGGGACAAATCACCAAGGGCTCAGGGAAGAGCCCTGGGATTCTGAAGCTGTGACTAGATCAGGTACAGCTTTGCCCTGTTCTGCCCCTCAGTGAGGCGCAGCAACAGCTCAGCAAGGCTTATAGTGATTCTAGCCAAGGAGCTGAGATGACACCAAAAAACACATCTTGAGAGAGAGAGTTTGGAAACAGTAAAGAAACTGTGATCTTCATATGAGCTCATACAGTGTCTAAGGGGAGCCAAGAAGATCCCAAAATCTACACGGAGAGATTGAGCATTTCGGTATCAAGAGGAATTCTCTGAGTGCTGTGGCTGGGCCTGTGAGCTGGAAAGCAGAGAGCAAAGCTGTTCTGTTTGGGAAGAAGCCATGAGCTACAGGAGGCAGATCTACTGGAATACCCCCAGGACACTGAGAACACTGAAACATGGACTTACCACCTTGCAGGTAGTGGTGTAAAACCAAGGAAAGAATGACTGTGTCCAGCAAACATCTCCCTGCGGGACTCAACCCAGGGAGACAAATTCCCAGGGACGTGCTGGATGCCCCACAGTGCTCTTACAGTGAGCATCCAGACTGGGACTGGTTGTGAGGTTTCTCTGATCAGTGACACGTGCTGCTGGAGAGCTGGAGGGAGGCCCTCACAGAGTTGAGCATTGTGGAAAGTAGTTCTGCCCCCATCAAAACTTACATACCTCGGGAATGCATTTGACCCTCTGTCATTAACGACTGCCTCCACAGCTACCTCAGCGCCGCAGTGAGCGATGAGCAGGTTTCTGTTCCACAGAGAGCTTTGATCCTAACAAGCTGGAAACACTCCTCACCCAGTCTGGCCCTGGCTTTCAATGCTCCTCCTGCTTTCTGCTGCTGCAGGTACTGAAATGCTTGGGGCTTCTCACAGTGACAGCTGCACATAGAGGAGGAAACACCCAGAGATGATGCTGCTGGATTACAGCAGCGATTCCAGTTCTGAAGTGAGAACACAGATGAAGACAGTTCAAACAAACGCATCGTGCACACTACAGCCAGTGGCAGACAAACCCACCCCAACCCTTGGTCACTCTCCCTCCTCAGCAGAGAAGAGAAAAAGATGAGATTAAAAAAGGCTGTGGGTGAAGGTAAAGAGAGGAGATCGGTGACCCGTTACTGCCATGGGCAAAGCAGCCTCAGCCGGTGGAGAGCTACTCTCAGTGATCACTGATCGGAACAGGCTTCGGTAATCAAAGCTGGCCCCGAGGTGCCACCACCTTGGGCGAGGGGCTCAGACCTGTCCTGATGTGGGTCAGCTGGACCTGGCTCTGTCCTCTTCTCACAGGGGTTACCCTACAAGGCCCCCACCAGCACTCAACAAACCGTGCAAAACCCCTTCCCAGTGGGTCACTAACCAGGGAGCAGTTGCACCAAGACCAGAGCTGGGTGCCACAGCTTTCACCCCAGACACACAACTAATTCATCTCGTCTCTTAAAGACCAGGAGGATCTCAGCACGGACTGCCAGAGGCTTCTCTTTTACCCATGGCCCCGACCAGGTCCTCTAAATGCCGTGTTGGCAGATAAAGCTCTGCCTCCTGTGGGGGGGCAGTGTCTTTATGCAGGTTTCATTCTTGCATATTAAGTGTGGGTATCTTTATATTTTCCAGCTAGGTGCCAGAGCATTTCATATTTCACAACACAGGATTTAGAAGTTTCATCAAACACACCTGCTCAGCGGTCGTGAGACTTTTGTCATACAGAAAGTGTTAGGATGAAAATACTTCTGAAAAAGGCAGGAGACTCCACAAGATATTTCTATTCAATTCATGCAGGAACGAGTGCACTTCATGAATAAATATCCTTCAAATAACTCACTCCCAGCAGGAGAGGTAGATCTAGAAAAAACATAAAGGAAAACAGAAACTTAAAAAGAAACTTATTAGCATGCATCAGAGCAGGAAAAGACCAGCAAGGTCTGGCTGGAGCGAAAACAAGTCACATTTAACAAATTGCACCATTGATTTAGCACAGTCTCAGCTTTTCCTGGTAACAGAACATGATAATAAACTGATCTTGTACGTCTGTTAGAGTGAGTCTTTCATGTAATGCCTCAGAAGGTGTTTTTCAGCACATCCCATTCAGACAACATTAATCAGCAAAGCCTCTCTCAAGCCGGAAGATTTCTAGAACTGAATTGCAGGATTCTTGCTAAAGCAGGGGCCCTGATGCAGCCAGAACCTTCCTGCAGGGACCAAGTGTGAGCAACCTGCCCGAGGTGTTTCTCTGGGAGGCTGTGATTATTTCCAGTACAAATGAAACAGAGATCTCTGGAGCTGTGAAAGATTGAACTCAGCTAAAAGTCAGAGGGCTTCAAGCCAGATTTGGGGGCCCTCAAAACACTGTCAAAGGACTGCTCTGTTGGTCTAAGATACATTTGCTGTACTAAGTCCAGCACCAGCACAAGTGATGTGCCAAGTAGAAAGGAGAGAAGGTAGGTAGGGAAATTAGGTACATTTGGTGATGGGCTGAGCACAAACCTCTTCTCAGTTACGGGACTGTGCAATGCTAAGCCTTTTCAGCTTGCAAATATGATTTGATTAACCCTTACCAACTGATGAGTCCAAACCAGCATGAGACATCCACAGGGAGTCAGTCCACACTTGCAAATATCTGTGGAGGTGCAAGGGTTTGTCCCCAGACCCACCAGGGTCAGGCTGCACCTTGCTGCCCACCCTGGGGTTCAGCCGGTAGGCTGGACAAGCCAAAGGACCTTCATTTATTTTGCTCAACAAAGTGATCTGTGGGTGTGTGTGACGGTTTGGGAGTTCCCCGCCCCCCCACACTTTGAAATGACCCAGACTAGATCTCAGCCGGACTGGAAGTTAAGAGATGAAGCTATATTTACAGCTCAGCACAATATACAAGCAAATATATACAGTATATACAGGAATATTTACAGAAATATACAAGTTTAAGGTAATACAGACACACAACACCCCTCCCAGAAATCAGAGACCCCAGGAGGGGCTCCCAACCACCCTTCCACCTTCTCCCCACTCCCACACCTTACCCCAAGGTTTGGCTTACGCGCAAGGAGGATCGGCTGGGGAGGATTAGAAGAAAAGTGGTTAGTGAAGTTATTCAACAGAGAGGAGAAGCCAGAGCTGCTAGCCCAAGACCCAAGCAGCAAGCCAGCCAGTAAGCAAGTAAGTCCCTCGTGACCCAGACTGCCAGCTCAAGAGACTCTTATCTTCTTTGTTTTGGTTTTCTTATACCTAAACATCGCAGCAAGCCTCTGAGTGAAGTAGACATCACCATGGTTTTTACCTTCACAGCCTACAGTATAATTTTCTCTATTAAAAAATATTCCAATTAGCTCAAACCAGCACAGTGTGTAGGAAGGTCAAGGTCTTGAAATTGAATATGAATTCTCTGTGCAAGGGTGTTTAGATGAGTTTCAAGAAGTCACCATGAAATGCTTCTTTGTAATCTTCCCAGGGAAGGTTACTAAGCTACATATTGGGAGAGAGACAGAAATAACCACATCTGAAAGCTTACTTCTATGTTCCCAGGTTTTTCCAACAGGTGGGAACAGCCTACATTTTCAAATCCACTATCTCTTGGATTTTCTTTAGACATTCAGCCAGAGATAGAGGTCTGGCATTAAAAAGTGTGAACCTGGCTGGTTAAAAATGGGGAAAGTTGTACGTGATTTGGTACCAGAGGCTTTTCAGGGAAGGTGTTCAATCTGTCAGGGTTTCTATCACCTGGTGCTCATGCAATGCAAGATGCTCAAAATGCTGTTCCCCTGGGTGCCATAGTATCTGTAGCACACAAATAGTACAGGTGGGAGTTGTTCAGGCAGGTCATTTCTAAATAGGTAGGGAAACATTTGAAGTCTTTCCCAGTGAACTGGCATGTCCCTACACTTACTGCTTTTAGGTAAATTAATGAAATAATTTGAACTACTCATTCTAACGCAAGAATTTAGAGCAAGACATCAGTCCCTGACAGGTCAAAGATTTCAATTTATTCAAAATGAAGCCAGTTCCTGCATATCGATTGCTCTCCCCAGCTGGAAATTATCACTGACTTCTTGAGACCAGAAGTGTTGATAGTTTCCTGCCATTAGTGACCTAAAATTAAGTCAACAGTAAAATTCTGTATTTATAGCAGCTAGAATCCAGCTGGAGTGCCCTGATGTTTTGAAGTTGTTGCCCTCTCTTGTTTTAAAGAGAACTTCACCAAAAAAGACCAGTGTCACACTCTGCTTCACTGAAGTCAACAGATCTTTTCAAAAGTAGGTTCTGGGAAATCCCTCACACTGTACACTCAGAATTAATGCTAGTGGTCTTCATATGCAGAGCTTAAGGATTCAGTCTTCCTCCACACATGAGGAGATGTGTGGACCCTTCATGTACTATGATGTGGGGAGGGGGAGGATCTGAAAAGGCTCAGGGATGGCAGCTCGGGATCCACACTGACGAACAAGCTCCTGGTCCCTGCTTGTCCGAAGCAGCTCAGATCAGGCAGCAGCACCAAATCTACATCCTGCCTGCCAGGAGTCCCTCAGGTTGTCTGGAAGGAAACAGATTTCTGCATCCTCTCAGCCACAAGATGCTGGTCCCTTGTTGGGCTGCTCCTCAGAGAAGCCAAGCACCAGTCTGGCACTGGTAGGAATTTCTCTAGCAAAGAGCTAGAGCCTGCATCTTAGAGTGGCACAGACAGGCAGGACCTCACAGTCATAGCTCATGTTTGACTGACTGAGCAAGCACAAACCTTCAGCTCCCAGAGCTGCCAACCTGATCCACCACAGACTGCACTTTGGTCCATGCTAGACCAAGCCCTGCTGTCTCTTCTCAAGTAGAATAGGATCAGACTCATCAGCATAGTCACCCAAAAATGGACTTTGTTAACTTTTTCACCTGCTTTCAAACCGTGTGAAAAAAGTAGAGAACAGAAATAGAGGCAAGAACAAATTGTTGAAAGCTGAGACTCACTCTTAGGGATCTTCTGCCAGCAACACCAGTGTGCTTACAGTGGAGGTCAGTTCCTGTGGAGGAGTGCACAGCACAAAGAGTGTTTTACTAAAGGCTCTTCTTTCTTGCTGGTGATACTAATTAAACACAAAGCATTAATTTTTACTGTCATGATTCTTTCCCCCTTCTACAGGAAGAGCTACCGCTATGCGCAGACATGACAGAGACAATAAGGCCTCTGCTCATGAATGAATAATCACTGCAGTCAAACACCAAAACCCAGCTAGCATCTCAGGAAGGGACTTTTGCAACACAATCACAGGGAGAAATCTTTGCACAGGACCCCACTTCATTGCCATTTCCAGGCAAAAAAAAATTTTTAGGCTTAAAAATGGATTTTTTTAATTCTATAAACTACTAAGTGGTGCAAACATGCAAATCTGCAGTGTGCCATCTGCTGCTCCCTTCCCCAAGAGAGGCGATTATTCCATCCTCCTGAGACACACTGAATAATGAAGTTCTTACTGCTGCTTTATATTGTCTGTGAGGTCATATCTGGGGCCTGGTTTTCCATGTAAGCAGCAAAACTGTCATCATAGCAGCAGATTCACAGCCAAGGTTCAAACTCAACAACAACAAAGCATTGGAACTCTGGATCCTCTTTCTTGTTGCGTTCTGCTGATTGTGAAAAAGGACAAAAGACGTAACCAGAGCTGATCAAGGTGAGGAAAATTCAATTCCACCTTTTGCAGTAAATTGAAGTAAGAGGGTATGTTTTTCATTCACCTGCTTAGACAAGCAGGTAAGGGGTATAACATTCTGAAATCCAGGCCTCACCTAGCCTGAAGAGGGGAGAAATTAGGGAGAATGTGAGAGGGGGGACCTCTGCCAGCATGCTCAAACTCAGAGATGCTGACCATAAAGAAAAGCCTTCCAAAGCCAGCTCCAAGGCTTGAGTTCAGCAGCTAAAAGAGCAGCAAGGAGGGGGAAAGGGACAGCCTAAACACTCCTGCAGTTTCTGCCATCTGAAGCTTAACTCTGAAGATGACTGCACAACGTTGAGTAGCACAGAATCAGTAGTGAGAACAGGGAATGTGAGCTTTTTCACCAAGGAAAATACTATCAGCATGAGAGCTTTCATCATGCCACATCTGCAGTCTTTTGATGTGTGCCAAGATCAAGCTGTAACAGCTGATCTAGATGAGCAGTGCTCAGCACAACAGTGCTCCAGCAGATTGCACACCCTGGAGGTCTGACCACCGCCCACTCAACACTGAAGGAGGTTTCGGTTAGAAGGTAGCAATGGTTGACTAGAAAAGATAACTGGTCCTGGCTACCCAGAGTAATGCTCACAGCCTAAAGCAGCAAAACCAGACAGCTGCAGCAGGAAACCTTCTGGCCAGCATAAGTACTCAGCAAGGCAACTCAGCCATCCACATCCATTTATTCTTAACGCTTTTAAATATAAAATAACTCTTCAAGATGTAAAGACTAGAAATGTGCTGTAGAAATGTCTTTATTTGGGAAGTATTTTGTCCTCTGCTAGCTCACCTTTGAGTGTATGAACAACTTGTGCCTGTTCCACTCCTTAAAGTTCCAGCTACCACATTTCTTCCCCCACAGAAAACAGCATTCTAATGCAGAACTTCCTTCTTAGACTTAAACAACTCACTCTGAAAATCGACAAGGCACAGCCAAGGAAAAGTAACCAAAACCACCCAATCTTGCTATGAAATTGGGAGTCAAGATGTACTCCCTCCTGGATCTGCCACCCCTAACAGGACAGTTCAAAGAGAATGACATGCAGGGAAATGTCTCTGTCAGTGTAGAGTTCTAATTAAGAGAAAGCCTTTATTTTCCCCCCCTACTAGTCAGCATGTACAGATAAAAGTCCCACCAGCAGCAACCTTCACTTATGCTCTCGCTGTGGCTAGGACTGAATATTTTTACCTTCTTCAAGTGAGAATTGTAGCTGAGATTTTCCCCAAGACACTTAAAGGAATGAAGCTCTGCACACCTGTCAGACAGCTGCAGGAGGAGGATATCTGCATTCTCCAGGTACCTCCAGAAGTCCCATCAGCTGCTGCTGATCTCACCATCATCCCATTGCAGCCTCAGAAGAGGTCATCTCTCGATGGTCACCCGTCATTGAGCACAAAGGCTGAGCACTCAGATGTGCCTGTGCTTGTCCCAACTGCTTTTATGGAGTTCTTTAATAGGACTGATCTGCTACAGCAAAGGTGGAACCTGCAGTGAGACAAAGTTTTGTGAACAGAGGTAGCACCTACATTACACAGGCAGGGGCTTCTCCTGGGGATCTTGACATAAAATCCTGTGGCAAGACACAGACTCTCTTGCCTGTGCCACAGAAAAACTTGTCACTTGCTGCAGGACTGCCTTGCTGTGCACCTGGCATTTCAAAATGGGTTCAGCAGACTGGATCCCACACACCACTCATTTGGGCTACTTGCTCTCCTCTTACATTGGTAAGTGCTGCAGAGACCCCTTTTTGGGGAGCAGTTTTCCTGAGTCAGGCATGATTTAATCTGTGGTACCCCCTGGGATCAGTGAAAGAAAGCCAAACAGATGTTTCAAGGTTCAGAAGGAGCCCAGCAGTGGAAGCAGTGACAGTGCTGACATGATCCAGTGGAATGTAAAAATCACCACCCAACTTTTTCTGCTGCACAGTAGCAGATTTATTTTTCTCAGTCTAGTTGCAAAATCTAATTCTCAAAGTTGTCTGCTTTATTCCCTTGATCCCAGAGTGATGCACATGAGGAAGGGGTAACTATGATCTTTAGGACACCTCTTTACTCTTCTGCCTGAAATTGAGACCTTTTGCCTCATGCGGTGTCTGTGCCAGTTTAGATCACAAGGGTTAGGGGTAAAAATCCTTCTTTTCACTTTTGCTCTGTGGAATGCTCAACAAATTCAAGTCAGTATCTATTTTAAGGTATTTTCTGATTGCAAGCAATTGGATAGAGAAAACACAGGGCTTGAAGATACCAGCTAAGCCAAACCTCACTTTGGCAGTCACCCTGGCTATACCGATGGGTTTGGAACCACACATTTTGGTGTTTAAGCACATCTCACAGAGGTAACACCCCCAAGGAGCACACTCCCACCAGCTAGAGACAGTGCTGGCAGAGCCCCAGCACTCTGCCCTTGTTAGCCCAACAAGGGACAAGGCATAATGCTAATGAAAATAATTTGACACTGGATATTATTACAGAAAGACCACTGGAATTGGAAAAGAAAATATTCTCTACTTGGGAAGCCCACTCATCTGCATTTGTAATCAAGTGTTCAGTGGGGCTTGCAGGAGTCCCCATTTTGGGTGCAGAGCACTAATGAAAACACTTCTGTTCTGTATTTCCTCTGTGTGCTTTAATTTCATTTATGAAAATGAAGGCTTGATTATGCCTTCTCCTCTGCCATTTGGTAGCCTGCCGCCAAAACTCTGAGTGACACAGCACACAATAGATTTATGCACCATGAAGCAGGCACAGTAGGGGCTTGGGGTATTTGTTTTATTTCCAGTCAAACTATACACAGGGGGCTGTCACACTAACAAGGTATATAATGATTGACTTGCTCAGCCACTCTGAGACCTTTCCTCCGCTACATCTGAAATCTCAATAAACAGGAAATTTATATTTGAACATCTGCTTGTTGGGAAACGCTGTGCTTGGTCTGCCTCTTTGCTGCACAGTGCATATGGTTCATTGCCATTTAATTGAAAAATGTCTTTCATTTGTTCAAGTCAAGCCATACTTGCAAATATTAAAGCTTTGTTCTTTTCAAACTCCTCTTTATTTAACATGTAGTTTGGCCTTTTGATGCACAGTTTGCAGACACGCCTCGGCAGCGTAGCTCTGAGCTCTAATGTCACAGCTCTTCTGTTGGAGGCATCAACATAAAAACATCAATATCAGCCTGCTGTCCAAAACCCAGACAATAATTTAACCATCACAGCACTTATGGGCTCACTGAACATCAGTGGCCTTGTAATGCTGCCTGAGGTCCTTCACCTCATACGACACCCATAAGAAAATCTCTGAAACCTGGTGGTGCAAGCTCCAGGTGCAGAGGTGTTACCTAGAACCCTCTCCAAGCTACTCTAGAACAGACTCAGGAACATACAAGCCAGGGCTTGTCCATGCTTCCTTATTATGTAAGCAATCATCAGCTTAAAAAAGAGGCAAAACCCAGCAAAACAAAGTACACAGCTTTAAACAACAACATTTCCATGAGAAGGGTTTGAAACAGCTACTTCATTTTGTCCTCAAAGTCTGAGGCATAAAGCCCTACTTCAAGTCTTAGGATTTGTGCAGTACAGCTTTGATGCCCTGAGCAGTGGGGATAGACTTCTTGTTACTGGATCACACAACAGTTTAGGTGAGTTTTGATGCTACCAAAGGTGCCATTTGTTGGGGGTTTTGGGTGCTTTGATCCATCCAGTAGCTGATTTCCTGGCCTAAAAATTGTGAGGGGCATTTGCCCTGACAGCTCCCACGATCTTTGCACAGGTAAGTAATGCAGCTCCAGCTCATGGAGCAGGAGCTACTGCTCCCACCCCAAAGGGTTTCTCTCAACCTGTGCTTGCACTTCTTGCAGTTTCATTCAATACAAACAGCAACTTGAAAGCTCTGCTGTCACACTTGTGTGCCCACACACTCAAGCCCAACAAAGCAGCTCCTGAAAAACAATCACTCCTCACTGAGCATTTGGCAGGTGAGGAGGCACAGGACAAAATCCTCAGCCATCAATCAAGTCAATACTCCTTGATTTACATGAGCTTAGAGATTTGCACTGCCAGAACTTAAGCAAAGCAGCCACATTAGGCTAAATGAGAGGGCATTTGCCACTCCTGCACCATAAAAGGAGGCCCCACAGCCAGCTTCTGGCTACCTAAAATTATTTTGTAAGGATGAAAATAGGCTCCCGCATGGAGAGTTTAGTTAGTTTGTCCCCCAGCAGCAATCATCCTCTCCTATCACTTAATTTACATAACAATAGGTGAGTTATAAATAATTTGCCATGCAAGCTGTGCAACATTCATTGATATTGGCTGTCAGGAACTGCAAAAAGCCACAGCTGCCAGAGAGTGAAGCCCTTCTGGGTGGGGACATGCAGGACTGTATCCCCAACACTCTGTCCTGGCCACTCTGTGGCTGTGGTACAGAGCAATGCTGCACAGCACCCTCAGGCTCCACATCTCCAGAGTCCTGCAGCTTTTCATAGGTACACTAACAGCTTCAGTCCACCAAAACAGGCCCTGAAGGCTTCTCTGCTGCTTTCCCTGTTACCTGCACAAGCAGCCAAACCAGGGCTGTGGTGGAGTACTCAGGTTCCTCAGAACCCATCAGTACTCCCACTCAGCTTTCCAAGACCACAGGCAAGCTGTAGAGGGCCCTGAGTCCCATGAAGGCTCCTTCCCAGAGGTCAGGGGAAGGAGGGGTCTCATCTTCTTTTCCTGTGATTGTATTACCAAAGCTAGCAGAAAGGGAAATGACACTGTGTGACTGCAATTTCTTTGGGCATTTATGAAGTGTGACTTGCATTTCAGTTCTGAACAGACTGGTCCCTGTGTCACCTTCCACTATGAACATCTTGAGATTTTTTGGTTGGTTTCTCCCTGGCTTGCAAACAGAAAAAGAAACAAACAGCTAAATCTGCTCTTCCTGTAAAAGTCACCTTTTAATTAACACCTCACCAAAACTGCTTCCCTGGGTGATTTAAATACCAGCTCTGCAATCCACTGGCACAGACAGTGACATTGAGGGCACCCACATTGAGGGCACCCTCAGCAAGTTTGCAACAGCACGGAGCTGTGTGATGTGGCTGACAGAGGGAGGGCAGGGATCCATTCAAAGGGACCTCAACAGGCTGGAGAGCTGGACCCATGCCAATCTCATGAGGCTCAACAAGACCAAGTGCAGGGTCCTGCACTGGCCTTGCAACAATCCCAGGCACCAATACAGACTGGAGAGTGCCTGGCTTGAGAGCAGCCCTGAAGAGGTGGACTTGGGGGTGCTGGTGGATGAGAAGCTCAACATGAGCCAGTAGTGCGTGCTTACAGCCCAGAGAGCAACCAGAGCCTGAGGCTGCATCAGAAGTGTGGGCAGCAGGGGGAGGGAAGTGATTCTGCCACTCTGCTCCATTCTGCTGAGACCCCACCTGGAATTCTGCATCCGGTTCTGGAGCCTCTGGGACAAGAAGGGTATGGAGATGCTGCTGGAACACATTCAGAGAAGGGCCACAAGGATGAGCAGAGGGCTGGAGCTGCTCTGCTATAGAGACAGACTGAGAGAATTGAGGCTTTTCAGTCTGGAGAGGAGAAGGCTCTGAGGAGACCTTATTGTGGCCTTTTGGTATCTGCAGGGGGCCACAAGAAACCTGGGGAGGGACTTTTTAGGGTGTCAGGTAGTGACAGGACTGGGGGGAATGGAGCAAAACTACAAGTGGGTATATTGAGGTTGGATGTTAGGAAGAAGTTCTTCACTGTGAGGGTGGTGAAATGCTGGAGGAAGTCACTCAGGGAGGTGGTGGAAGCCTCATCCCCAGAAGTTTTTAAGGCCAGGCTGGGTGAGGCTCTGAGCAACCTGATCTAGTGTGAGGTGTCCCTGCCCACGGCATGGGGGAGTTTGAGCTGGATGATCCTTCCAGCTCTGACAATTCTATAATTCTATATATCTTTAGATACTGAATTTAATCAAACAAAATATAGCTAACATAGAAAACCACTCCCAACATAGGCATTAACAACTGAGGTCTCACCAGAAAACTTGTGGAAACACACAAATGCAACACATCACATTAGTTTAGGAAGTAGAGCCTCAGGAAAGCCACTCAAACTCAGGATTTGTTTGCATACTAGAAAAGGCTGCACAGCCTCCTCACCTTCAGGGTCAGCCTCCAGACCCTGCTGCAAGCAACACCACTCTCTGAGGAGAGCCCCAACACCCAAGTCCCACTGCATCAGCAGCACTTAAATGATATTGGTCTGTGAGTGTGACTCAGAGCTGCCCTCAACAAGTGTGGGCTTCATCTGGACTGAAAAGCACCACCTGATGGAGGGGTTAAATGGAGCTGTTAGCTCAGCCAGCAGCTGCTACGAACCAAATTGTGGCATCAGAAGAATTCCCTGCTCCTCTGTATGCCTCCTAAAGGCTGGGGAAAAGAAGTGACCTTCTCCTTTGTGTTGTGCACTGGGAGAGCATCAAACAAACCTTTCATCACCCATTCACCTTTGAAAATTCTGAGACCCACCGTTATTAATGTTCCTTCTTACTTTAATAGCTGTGTCTTGCTGAACTCCAAATGGCTAAATCTGGATACTTTTATCTGTAAGCAGGGGACAGCAAAGGCATGTGCTGACACACAGGTCCCACCACGAAAGCCTGTCTGCATGCCAAGGTAGCTGCTAAACTCTTCTGGTACTGTGGCTACAGCATTTCTTGCCATCAAAGCACTTCAGTCTTCTTTGGACTCTGCCTGTTCAGTAATTGTTGTAATTCTGCACTCAGTCCACTGCAGAATCTGTGAGGCTGAGTGTCAGTGATTTGCTGCAGCCCCCACAGAAAACCAGTGCAGAGCAGGAGCTCACACACGGATTGCTGGCAGGAGTCAAATCCCTTCCCATCGACTGCTCAGGGCAGTGAGCAGCATTTTATATTTAGTCCACACTAATCTAAATTTACCTCACAGCCTCCAGAGGCTGTGAACCCACATACGGCTTAAGTGTCTGCCACAAAGGTTATCTGAAACCTCACTCACTCTTGCACAGATAAAGCTTCCCTAGCAGATGCAGCTTTGACATAAAGCAGGGAAGAATTTCAGATATGCTTTCCTGAGTGTTAGTAAAGAATACTTGAAACTTTGCCTCCAGGAGGAGCGAAGTCTTGCAAGAACTTCAGAGTTGCAAATCAGAAGCAGGCTCATTGCCACTGGTGCCATTGGTCTCACCAGCATTGGTGGGGTGGGAAAGCTGCAAAGCCCAGGGGAGTCCAACCAGAGACTCATTCCTTTCACCAGTATCCATCAGAGATGGATCACGATGTAGTTGCAGTTGAGCTCCTTTATAGTGCAGGACGTACAAGAAGATAAAATCAATAAACCTTACAGGCTGGAAACATTGCAGTGTCTCAGGTTCTCAAAAGAATTTGGGAGTTTTAATGTTTTGTCCAGACTGAGACGTCTCCAGAGGTCCAGAGCTCCAGGGAGTGATGAATTCCTGTCTTAAGAATCAAAATCTGTACTTTGAAATTCACAGATGGAAGCTCTCAAAACTGAAGTCATTTTCATATGTCTTGGTCACAGCACAGCTTCTCGCTCTGTCTTGTTCTTAAGCCTGGGAGCTCTCTGGCTTCGTGTGCCTGTGTGCACAGGTTCTGTGTTTGGGTGCAGTGCCCAACACTGTACACTATGCTCAGTGTAGCACAGATGATGATCACAACAAGACTGCCAGAAAAGACCTGTCCCCTTATGGATTGGAAATTCTTCTTCTCCTGGCCACTTTGCTTCAGGCCAGTGCCTAAGGGTCTTAACTTACCATGAGGTTATTGATCAGTATGCAATGATGGTGTCTGTGCTAAAGCACTTAGCAGGGAGGATCATGTAAGAGTTTCTTTCTTCCAAACTTTTCAGACAGCAGAAAATTTAAATATAAACTGAGCTTCTTAAGGTTCTGTTAACGATTTGTCCAAGTTCAAGAATAAAACTCAAGTCAATTACCCTTATTCCTCAACCACTCCTTAAGAGTTTGTAAAAAATAAAATAAAATAAAATAAAATAAAATAAAATAAAATAAAATAAAATAAAATAAAATAAAATAAAATAAAATAAAAAGGGCAGTGCAAACTTCTAACAGTTATAACCATCACTCAGAAAGGATGGAAGTGCTCTTACAGAGACTCTGTGAAATACCACAGAGGGAGTCACAGACCCTCTGCTTCTCTCACCTCGTTCTCTGGCAATGGCTGGCTACAGGAAATAAACAGAAAAATTGCATTAATCTGTTGCTGTATTTTACCCCAAAGCCTTTTTCCTTAATATTTCCTTACTGCAAAGGCTGTAAAATTAAGAAGTTTGTGGCTTGCATGGAGCTCAATAGGGGTGATGATTCATCTCTAGAAGAAATGTTTAGACATCAGAAAAAAAGGAAGGTTCAAGAAATGAAGTTTGCTCTCAACCAGATCCCTTGGTGCTGAGCCCTGCCCCTGCCTCCGTCAGCTGACTCAGCTCACCTTTTCACTGCTGAGCCATCAGCAGACACTTTCTCCTCTCCTAGACTTCCCTGACACATGCAGTGTATGGCACTGCAAGGCTCCTTCACATGAGCTAACTGTGCTTCGATTCAGTGTGCCTCGGTCTGTGCTCTGGCACTGAGACCTACAGGCACAGCCTCTCACTGCCCATGTCACTAAGCTCTACAAAGCCTCCAAGAGGCCACTGTGCCTTTGGAAGTTGCTAGCTCCTGAGCCACTCCACGAGCTGGCTGCAAGCTGTTGTTTTCTGTGGGTCACAAACGTGCTGTTCTTGGGTTGTTGCAACAGTAACAGTCTGACCATCAAGTGCCCGTGCCCCAGAATCTTCCCTGGCACCGCTTAATTCCCTTGCATGGCCGTAGCCATTTGCTCGACTCAGTGCTGAAAATCAGAGAAGATTTCAAACAGCTTCCCAACTCTAGCCACCTTTATAGTGGTAAGGGCAAAGCTTTCCCACACAGCAAATAAAACCACTCTTTGTGGACACGAACAAGACTGACTGATTTGGGGCCTGAGGCCATTACTTATTTGACATTACTTATTTTAACAGCTGCAGGAGTTGTAAAATAAGGCACAAGGAAGGCACAACGAAGGCCTATGAAAGCAGAGTCTGACACCTGTGCACATGGTCCTGATGTGTCCCCCACCACTGGACAGGAAGAGCTAAGCTCAGGAGAAGAGAGACCCAGAGACTTGCTACAGTCACAGTGTTAGGTGTGACTGCTGGAGACCACTCTGCCACCAGCTAATGGCTTGCCCTTGTCAGACAACCTGCAAAAACTGTCTCTGGCAGTCCCCCTGGCCCATGTCAAGCACAATCCAAAACACGGCAGCTGAGCACAGAAGGAAGTTAACTGATCCTAATTCAGTGGTGGGGAGGACTAAAGGCTTTCATGCGGTCACAAGTGTTCACTTTCTGTTCTGCAGCAGCTCCATCTCTGTGTTCCTGACAGTCCCTAAGATGAAAGGATATTAAGGATCTTCTGAGTAAAAACACTGAAAAGTAGAAAAATAGACATCACATCTCACAGATCTGACACCATGCTTTGATTTCTCATCTACAGTCGAGCCAGTTTGCAGTCCCGCTCCCAAAAAGTGCTACACAGATTTATTTCTGTTGCAGTGATGCAGCATTATCAAATAATCTCTCCACAAATAAAGATCACATCCACAAGAAGCCTTAACAACTGCCCATGAGAAATCTAGAGGAGTAAACATCAAAGTGAGGCACTTTAATTAAACCTCTAATATAGCTGAAAGCCAGTTTTGGAAAGAAATTGCTAGATTCTGAGAACACATTAGATGACTAAGGGATTCTATTCCAAAGGAAGTGAGAATTTATGCTTTTAATGGAGGAAAAAATCCTTTTAGTTGGAAAATGACAGTGACACTTGTCATACATAAAGTGTGTGACTTAGCAAGTAATTTGTTGATCTCATCTGCATTATTAGATCAGCGAAGATGTAGAATAAGAATAGACATCAGAGTTTTCCAGGATGACAGCAGAGGTTCCTAACCTGTGGGAAAATCATGTAGCTCCTACTTCTGGCTAAGTATTTTTACTGCATCTCATAGGTATGTGTCTGAGGTGCTACACTTTTGTTGTTCTTTATCTTCTGCATGCAGCTCTGCAGATGAAAATAAGAGAGCAGAGATGGCTGGGTCAGTGTTGGCATCACTATTCTGGTATTCCTAAGAACTGCTTTCAAACTTGCCTTCAGAACTGACTTTCCTATGAACTCACAATACTTGTTGATCTAGGAAGTACTTCATGATTAGTCATTGACTAATGATCCAGGTTAATACAGCATTCAGCAAGCTTAATATTCCTAAGTTGTAAGGAGCCCCTAGACACAAGTGAGCATATCCCAGTGTCTGCACAAAGGAGATGGCATTCTGGTGGCCACAGAAGGTCACTGTACTGCATGGAGTTCTGGAAGGAAACACCAGAAACTGATGAGCAGCATTAAAAACCAAGTCATAGTTACCAAGCATTATGAAGAAGCATTAGAAGCTGCACCTCGTTGTGCACAGCTCCCACCCACGGACAGGTGTGAGCCATCACCAGCCTGTTCACTCTTGTGGTGCTCTCCTCTCTCTTCTCTCTTGCCAGCTCAGCACATCCAGGCCCTCTTGCCATAGTCCAGCTTTGATTTTACCTCTGATTTTGTGGCCTGGTTTTAAAAGTCCTCTCCCTCTCTTGACAGATGCCCACTGATCATCTCAGTTTTCCTTACTCTCATGCCCAGATCACAAGCACAGGTGACCTCCCACCTACTCTTTGGTGTCTGCTGCTCCTCCTTTCTCTTCCCTCTCCTACCACATGCTCGTGCAGTACTCCAGACCTTACCTCCCCACTCACTTCTTTTTCCCACTTTCCCATTGTAAAATCTGTTTCCCTGATTCGCAGCACTCCCTCACCCCCTGTTACCACTGTCCCTCCTCTCCCCAGCCCAATCAACACCCTTCCCTCTGAATTCATTCCTCTCTCCTTCAGTTCTTCAGTTCTGCTAGATCCCTAACCGAAATCACCTCTGTAATTCTACACTTCAGTTGAATCCCAAGTTTCTAGAGCTGACACCTTATCATCACCTTTGATTCACTCCTTAAGCCATCTTTTCTCCCTCCAGTTCGTCTTTCCCAACCATCTCCTGAAGTGCAAAATTTCACCAATTTATTCTGAATTAAAATTGTCAGCTTTTTCAAAGTCTCTTCAATTCCAAGACTTTTCTTCTCCTCATGCAGGACACGCAGGACATATCATCTGCCACATTCATTCTGAGCAGAGGAGTATCTCATTAGCTCCTTCCAAGGTTGTCTTTTAATCCAGCTGGCACTCTTTCACTCCCTCATCAGTATTTCTGTTTCTCAATTTCCTCGGGATTCTCCACTTCACAGCACAAAACTAAACCCTCTTCAACTCCCCTCTCCTCTCTGCGAGCCACCCCACCCACCCTTTTGGTCTGCACCTGTATTCTGGAGCTCTCCCAATAAAGTTCATTCTCAAGCTCTCTTTTTCCCAACTTCTTTCCTTTGCTTTCCAGGGAAGGAGCCACATTTTCATTCAAGCCCCTCATGAACCATTCCTCCCAAAAGCCAGAACTCCCACCCCAGTCACCCTTCCCAGCCTGCCTGCATTTCTCCTCCTCTCAGAATGCTGCACACCATGAACTCAGACTTGTCTACATCTGCATTCTCCTCTTTTCCCTCTAATTGCACTTTCAACATGGCTTTCAAAGGAATTTCCTCACTGTTCCCTCCAGTTTTCTACAGAAACCTTCCACACCTGGGCTCTCTCTCTGTTTCTTTTCATGTTGTCTCCAGTTAATTGGTTTACAGATAATTATACAGAGAACTAGGTTCCAGATAATTTCATCTGCAAAACAAATAAAATACCTGCTCCATGTTTTAGCCAAAGAGCAGCACGATCAGAGTAGGGCTCATCATCCTTTCCCTCTGACATTTCCTTCTTTCTCTGTCACTATGGCAATGCTACTGTCCTGACTCTGCTCCAGCTGCTCAGGTCCATAGCCTTGGCACAGTCTTTAGCTGAATCCCCATTTCACTCTTGCTCCATCTTTTTACATTACAGCTGCAAATTACTCACTTTTATTCTCATTCATAATCTGAAACCCTCCTCCAGGCTCTCACCATCACCCATCCTGACTCACATCATCTTCTACACATTTGTCAAATGTAGCACTGCTACCTATTTCCATTCATAACATTACAGCCAAGGGAACTTTCCTGGCCCTTTGCTGGGAACATGTGATTCCACTTTTCACGGCCTTCCCCCTCTTCATTCGCACCAAACATCAGATTCTTGGCTTCATTCTTCACAGCTTGTCTCCTCAGTATTTATCATCTTTCGTGTACTATAAGTGACAGTAACATTTAACACCCATTCCCACAGACACTTGGCAGGAACAGGCATTCAGGGCCAGAACCAAAGGAGAGGTGAGTTAATGTCCCTCGCACGAATCTCAGGTGTTGGCAGAGCCTCTTACCCTGCCTCTGCTTCTCGGGAAGGGAATTTACTCCTCTCTAGCCTGGAGAGCAAAAAGCTTAATTCACTCAGGATAAAGCAGGAATTGAATTGGCCCCTCAGAAGATAATGGTGTCAGGTGAAGGCAGCATCCAGGAGCCAGTGATAAAGAGCCACTGAGTTGACTTGGCACCTTCAGTCTGTGCCCAGTCATAAAATTCCCATCACCCATCAGAAATATTCCTCAAAAGCCAAAAATGGAAATCTTTTTCATTGGAAGCAGAGAGGTGAGGTGCAGGACTCTGTGTCAGAGAACGCCAAACTGTCTCCAGGTACTCAGATGAACAGCTCTGTACAGCTATCAGGCAGGTTTTGCCCAGGCTCGGAGCTGAGTCAATGCCTGCCACCAAAAGCATCTTCTAAGAAGTGCTCTCCAAAGCAGCTCCTGTGTTAGCCTCCCAGTCCTACTCCTACAAAAGGCAGTCACCAGTTGTGACTGCAGGAGGTGGCTGAAAGCAGAGACTCTTTTCACCCCATCCCCTCTCTCTCAGAATCACAGGACATCAGGAGTCCTAAGGGACCACTGGAGATCATCGAGTCCCCCCCCCCCCCCCACCAAAGCGGGACCACAGTCCAGGGCAGGTTGCACTAGAATACATCCAGAGAGGGCTTGAAAGTCTCCAAAGAAGGAGAATTCACAATCTCTCTGGAGAGCCTGTGCCAGTCCTCCATGACCCTTACAGTAAAGAGGTTCTCCCTCACACTGAGATGTAGTTGGTGGCAGCATCGCTCCTTATTCAGATCAGTGCTGCTCCCCTGCCTGCACTCTGATCTCTGCTGCACACCTGGGGAGACTTCAGGGTCCAGTTTTGAGAGCATCTTCCCCTCTAGGCTCAGTATGGAGCTTTTATACTCATAAATGACAGCATTCAGCTACCTAATCTGTAGATGCATGCAGATATAAAATTATGAGAGCTAAATATGACCATTTGATCTGGAGATGTTTCCAGCATCATCTCTGAATTGGTTTCCCTTTGGTTGGCCCAGTAACAGCAAATCCTCTGGGCATTCAGTTTGAAAAGCCTCACTCACAGGAACAGGCCTTTTGTCCAAACACAGACGTGAACCAACCTCAAAGATTTGCCCTCCTTCACTGATGATGTATTCCAGCAACTGCATTTCTTTCTTGTATGTCACAACAGATGAGAAAAAAGATAGTCCAAGGGCAGTGTTTTTCGAGCAGAGGAGCCCAGCCTGTTCCTGTGAGCAATCAAAAAATCAAACCAAGTTGCTTATCAACCCATACTTGCTAAAAAGGAGAAGGAGCCTTTGCCTTTGTAGAAAACTCAGGCCTCTCTCCAACTTCAAACTCTACCTTGAGCAGGGTTGCAAATCAGGGTGTAGTCCAAGCCCTGGGCAGCTGTGATGGGGACCTAAGCCAGGTGCCAGGTATTGCAGCTCATGAGGGGCATGACACCAGGCCCTGCCCCCTACCCTCCCCTTTCTGCCAGGTGTGAGTGGAAACCTGGCACAGAGCAGGACCTCAGCCACCCAACCCCACTTCTCCGTCATGCTGCAGGCACTCCTGCTGGCTGCGATCCTGCTGGTCTGAGGCAGTGGGTTTGGGTTTCTTGCCTGCTTTACAGAGGAACCAACGAGATTTGTGTGCAGTTTGGTGTGGAAAGGAAAGGGCCAAGGGCAGTGGACCACTGGCATTAGGCTACTGGCAAAAACATACGGCTCGCCACCTTCAGAGGGAACCCGGAGGGTCTCCCTACACAGATCCTTGCAGCAGCTGAGCCCGAAGAGCTGTGCTGCCCTCAGGACTCTTTTCCCAGCTGCCAGCCACAGGCTGGCACCTCGTTACCGTGGGTGTTCCACCAGCACACACAGCTTGCCCTGGCTTTGTTTTAAACCACGCAGACCCACGTGTGTCCTGCAGACTCCCTGCACTGCCATGGCAGAGTGAACTCTGTCTTTTCCCAGGCAGCAAGTCGTGATGGTAACACACTGCAGGCAAAACTGCTGAAAACAAGAGAGACACAAACAGAAAACTAAATCAGAGAGAGACACTGAAGGAAAGGAAGGCATTAATCAGCTGCTTCTTGGGACTCCGAATATCAAAGGAATATTTCAAGGCATTAGTGGAGCTGGCATTTCTGGAACGTAAAACAGCTCTGACATCGCTCGGCTCAATAACATGGATCAATATTCTCTGAAATGCAGGAGAGTCCAAGGAGATCGTGGCTTGGTGTGCTCAGGGCCCTCTTGGTGGTGCCTCCCCATGGACTCACTGGCTGCCAGTCTCTTACGGAGGGCTGTCAACTTTTCCTCTTAATGAACGAAGGTTTTCTCAGGTCAATGGCAGCATTATGGGCAAAGGGATATTTCCAGATCCCACGTTCATAGAGCCTGCAGTCCATACAGTTTGCCTCAGCAGGGAGGTCGCACTCAGCCAGATCAGGTCTTCCCACTCACCACCCACCTGGCCAGTGCAGAGGTGCTGCACTGCAAGGGCCTTGGCCAGCCCTTCCATCTTGCCTTGACACAGCCTGAATTTATTTCCCCAAGGACATGGTCCAGGGGCTGCTGCTAATGGCAGCCCTTCTCCGAGGAGCTGCAGCAGGCAGAGGAGCTATCACTGAGGGGCTGCTTGTGGCTTTATTTATCTGCTTAGATTGGAAGTTGCTTCACATTTGTTGTCTGTGGCATACGTGTGACCTTAGAGACCTTTGGAAATTAAGAACACTTTATTAATGCGAATGTGAGCACCTTGTCTGTTCCCTTCTTTGTGCAGCTCCAGCAGAAGACGGGAGGGGGAGGTTTCCTGAGGCTGAGCTCCCAGTTGCTATGGCAATACAAGTGATAAATAAATAGTAAAAATAATGCATTGGACTGAAGTATTCTGATTTGGTGTGTTCTCTAGAGCAGCAGTAATAGCACTTCCTACAGATTACCCTTTCCAAGCAGCATTTCCCTACCAGGGTGTCCCAAAATCCTCATGAGTGATGTCATGACTTGTACGTGCTGCAGGGTGCCAATGGCTCCACCACATGAGAGGCAGTGCTGCTCATGGCTTCAGTTTTCTGCTGTCAGAGGGGGTGCCCAGCACGGAATGTGTGTCTGAGTGTGTGTGAGGGCACCTGCCTGACATGCAGGAGCCAGGCGTGTCCAGACTGGTGACACTGCACATGTGAAGGACAAGCAGAATTCTGTGGGCTCCTCTCCCTCGCCATGACCTTCATCTTCCCACTCTTACTCACAGGAAAATCTTTTCATGGTTCTCCAGATGTGCAAGAGGGACACAAAATAGCTCTAATTTGCATTTCTCCTTGCCTTAAATGATGTTCTTATTTATCACACAGTGAAGAGTTAAACTCAAATAGCAAAGATACAATTTTGCAACACGGAGCTGTAGACCAAGAGTTGCATCTGAAAAAAACAGCAGAACTGACACTTCTTGGATCTCAGCACTACAGGATTTCCCTTCATGTTTTTTTCTGAACGTGTACAAATATGCATCTCCATGGAAGATAGACATGAGCTCTGGAAGTTGAACCCATGCAGAAAAACAGCTACTTTCCCTCCTGCTTGCAGGGGAGATCACAAGTGCTGGTGAAACCTGAATTGTCTTCAGATCTGCTTCCTTACTGAAAAAAAAAAAATTGTCATTACTCCTATGAGTGCATAAGCTCACACAAACAGATGCTTGCATATGGGTGTGTATTGATCACAAACTGCTGCTAGCTTTATTTATAAAGTAAGGCAACAGAAATTTTCCTTCTTGAGCAGTGACAGATGTACCTGACCAGCTCCGGCAGCTCCACTGCCCATTGAAATGTTTACTTGCATCTCTGCCTATTGACACACTTCTAGAATAGATGAAAAAATTAAATGTTAAAAACAGAAAGCATAAACATTGCTGGCTCCCAAACGAAAAGGAAAGTTATATCCACAGCTCTCAGAGATATTGCAAAGACCTGATGATGCTGTGCAGCTCTAAAAGAAATGAGTATTTCTAAAGGCAAACCTTGACAGGTTAAGTCAAGAATTCTATGCATTTTCATTGCAATGTATCTAACTACACAGAGCTGGGAACCAGCATAGCAGAAAGGAACTGTAGTTGCTTACTGCTGCAAATTTTAATAGAAAATTGCTTCTCTGAAGTAGAGTTTAGCTACAGAAAGAATCTCTGAAGAATTAAAGCACAGCAGTAAAAATGTCATAACAAGCAGCTTCAGTTGACTTTCTCCCAGATTTCTTTTGGTTTTCATAGCAGGCCTCAGCAGGAAAAACTGGGAGTTTTTAACACAAGCTCACACATCAACATACATTTTTCCTACCTTTTTTCCAAACTCTCTGGTTGCAGAGGACTTTTTTCTCCAACTTACTGCTTGATACAAATAGTGTAATATGACTTTACAACAAAACAAGCATCCTTTCAAAGAGGCATTACACAGGAGGAAAGTTAACTTGCAGTGCAGCTACAGCCCAACTCACTTTGTGCTCTTCTGCTCTTGGAGCACAGCAGGTGATTGAAGCTCCCCCAACTTTCTCGTGGGAAAGCAAGTTACCAACCATGCAGGAGGGAGAAGCAGCAGGATCCAACCCCCATTTCTCCAGCTCACAGCTAAATCGGTGACTTCTGCCTAATAATGTGCCCAGGGGTGACATGTCTCCTAAACATGCCTGGCAGATGACACCCTGAACACAAGTAGGTGAAGTGACAACTGGTTTGTGAATCCTGGCAAGCACCCGAGTATTTGGTTGCATCGAGGCTTTAGGCAATCAAGTTCTTCCTGCAGAACACTGACCTGTGTTACCAGGACAAAGAGAGGCACCAGTGAACTTCAAGAACCTGCACCCCTGGGTGGGAGGTACCTGAATACAGTGCTGCCTCGGGCGCCAAGCCATCCTTTCTCCTGGTGGCTCCAGCACTCAATGTCAAACCCTGGGGTACTCCTCCCACCAGCCTGCAAAGTAAATTTATCATGATAAGCACAACAATCCAGGAGCATTGGCTCCCTGGCAACTTGTCCCTGCCTCCTCTTGGATCAAAGAAGCAAGTTGCTTCCTAACGGCAGTAACCTGATCCACAGTTTCGATGCCAAATTCAACCCAAAACTGAATGTCGTCTTGTACATCCCAAATTCCAGGAAGAGAAATGAAGGAATAGGAACTGGTCAAAGAGTAGCCAAATACTTCTTCTCTGTATCTGTCTCCTCCAAAGGTAGAGAGAAGGTGCTTTGGTTAGGGAGTCAGATTTTGAAATGGCAGCAAGCAAAACATGCAAGAGCAAATCTGTGTTATTTGCACACACTAAGCCTAAACATTGAGATCAAAAATAAGATCTGCACAGTCTGTACAGACTGAGAGGAACCAGTTCAGGTGGGCTTTGTGATAGCTTTACCTAGAGCATAACGTGAACTATAAGGCCAGATTTGGCTACTCTTTGCCTTCCCAGTGGAGGAAAGGACAGCTGGTCACAGGGCCACTCATCCTCCCTCCACACCTTTGCCAGAGGCTTCAGGCCCCCCTGCAGCACTGATCCACCCAGAATGTTTCCATGTTTCTGTGTTGAGATTTCACTAAACAGAACAGCATTTGCGCTCCATGCCACTTGACATCGGTGTCCTCATTAAAGTACTGCCTGCCAGTGCTCACCCCCACGTTTGCAGCTGCCTTCCAGTAAACTCTCCCCTCTCTTCCACTGACCAGGAGGTTTAAGCTGTGCAAAACTGAGGGCTTGGCAACAGGGTTGTTGAAAACCTTCACTGCAGCTGAAAGGAGAGTGGTAGATGTACAGACTGCATCGGGTTGGATGGGACCTGCAGAGGTCATCTTGTCCAACCCTCCCATGTTCAACAGGGATGCCTAAACTGGATCGAACTGCCCAGGACTACATCAAACTTGCTCTTGAGTGTCTCCAGGAATAGGGCCTCGACCACATCCCTGGCCAGCCTGTTCCAGGGTCTCACCACCCTCGTTGGACAGAACATCCTCCTGATGTCCAACCTAAAGCTGCCCTGCTCCAGTTTCAAACCATTGCCCCTCATGTTATCACCACAGACCCTTCTAAACAGTCCCTCCCCAGCCTGTCTGTAGATTCTCTTCAGATATTGAAATGTAGCTCTAAGGTCTCCCTGGAGCCTTCTCCTCTGCAGGCTGCACAGCCCCTTCACAGATTTCTCCACGTGGAGACTGAAAAGGAGAGCAGGTTCGGTCCTTGTGAGGCTGTAGTGGTGTACAAGTCTCTCCTTTCTCTGCTAAACCTCTTGAGAAAAGGCTTCTCTCTTCCTTACCGAAACAGTCTACTGACCTTCTACGGTCTTGGAAATGCAATGAAAGCCCAGCACCCAGTTTGGCTTCAGTGTTTATGTCACATTTTATTCATCTGATTGAACTCAACTCTCTTTGCCTCTCAGGATTACGCACAGAGGCCAGCTTGGCTGTTCCCATGATTGTTGGCATAAAGTATTCAGCAGGTGATGGCTCTGTCAGCAGAAGACAGTTTGATTTGTGTGCACCCTTGTCTCTACAGTCAGTGCTGAGGTGCTCCTTGCCCCTCCAGACCATCACCTGAAGTTTTCCTTGGCTATGCTGCCTGTGTGCTGGCACTGATGGATTCTGTTTGCAGTGTCAAGTCCTTTCCTGAAGGTATCTTCTGATTCTGCATCTCTCCCTCTGCACTGCAGCGCAGAGCTCCTGTTGAATCCATGGAACACCACTCACCTTCATTCGTGATCCTGAGAGCCACTTTGCCATGGAACACACTCCAGTGGCCACACAAGGGCTGTGTTGTGGAAGCATCATCGACATGGAACTATTTCTCATGATGGGGGAAGGACACAGCCTGCTATGTTTATCTTTATAAACCCATATGGACATCTTCAGCTCACCAGATTTTTTTTTTTTTTTTCTGATTAAGGCAGCCAGACTCTAACAAAATCCCGCTGGTTTATGTTTTTTACTGTGATGTGGAGCGTCTTAATTCCAAGTGGCCAGAGCATTTCCCTACCTCTTCGTACTCCAATGACAATGACTGCTCTACATGCAGAAAATCATGGAAAACCAAAGGCAGTTCTGTACTTGAAAGGGTTTCAGCCACAAAATGCAGCAAGCACCAGCATTAGCCCTCAGGGAACTTCAAGAGATGAATGGGTGCCAAGCATATCTGATGAGCAAGTGATAGAGTCCATGTGATGTTCTTTGGATGTTCTGAGTCTTGGTAGGTATTTTAGAAGAGTCCCTTTTTGCCTAGGTGCTTATGCTACAGTTCCTGTATCACTATGTGGGAGTATGTATGGAAAAGAGAACTGTTCAAAACAAGAACAACTCTAATTTTTGACCAAGCTGGTGAAAGTCTCAGCCGGGGTGAAAAATTATGTGATTTCTGTAATCACCAAAAATGATTAGGTAAGTGACTGAACCAGCTGAAGCCAGCATTCGAATACATGGCTCTGTACAACTGAAGTATACTGCTGAATTTGCTTGGGGTTGAGCTGCAAAAATTCACCCCTAAATTAGAGACTCGGGCTTTGGAGCAGTATGGAAAGCATAACCATGTTATCACACAGTGCTGCTTCTCGAGGCATTGTTGTGAAGCACCTGTACTGAGCATAACCAGCGAGGTAACTTGTAAGTCATCACTTACAAGCAATTCAAAGAGCTCTAAATGATAAACAAAACAGGAAGCACAGAGAGGTAAGAATAGCCCTGATAAGATTTGGGGGTTTTTAATGACTTTTCCATAGCCTCCAACAGCCGCTAGCATGTCTCCTGCTGGGAATACACAAGAAATGGTATTTTGACTATAGATACTCAGAGTCTTTGGGGGCAATTGTGCATGTAACAATGCAATTCATCAAACAGCAAGAGCATATAATGCATAATTAAAGTGGGAAATTCACTACTAAAATAAAGTTTAAAATAAAAATAGTCTTTAAAAAGATCCCACAAAATCAATGCAGGTCCACCTGGCCTGTTAAACAGTCATTTAAAGGCAGCTTACAGATAAGCAAGTCCCTAATTTAGTGATGACTGGAGGCTCACCAGCAAAGATGTTCTTTCTGCACACTCTAGTCTGTAGACTCTTCCTAAACTGTGGGTGACCATCAGAAAGGTGCTGCTGGGCTAGCCTCTGGCCTGCTCCATGTGGATACTCCATTAGAACTGAGCAGAAGAGCAACCAGTCCCTATTTCTCACAGTTCAAGTATGGAGGAAGCAAGTTCTTCCACTGTGGTGCCTTCTCAAGGCCTGTGCACAGTGGGTACTGTAGCACCTTTAGATAGCCTCTGCTCCTGCCTGGTCCTCCCACATTGTGACTGCCTGGCCGCAGACAGGTGCACAGGCAAGGTGTTCATTGGCAGTTAAGGGCTATTTTTCCACCTGGCATCTGCCCACAGCAGGAGAATCTAACTAACTCCTGCTGGTTTGTGTCTCCACTCTGTTAACAAGAATCCAAATTCCAGGAAGAAGCATTTCACTGCAAAGTCAGAGGATGCATTGTAACACTTTTATCAGTACACAACCCCAGTCATAATGTATGCCCAGAGGAAAAAATATTTCCCATGCAAGGGATGACTCAGACCAGGTCAGAGCAGAGCTGTAAGAAGAGCGAAGGGAAGTGAACAGTGACTACAGGTTATAAAAGCTGGCATTTATCTCAACAGAGCACAGCTGCTCACAGTGAAGTTACAGCAAGGTATTGTGATTTCCTGACTCTGAAGCCCACCCTTTAGGAACCACTGATCTGGAATATGAACAGACTGCACATGCTGAAAAAGACAACATTAAAAGGACAGAGTCAGGTGGTGATGAATCTCACTCACACTGAGCAGCATCTCCCTTCTGCCTGTGGCCCCATTGGCACTAACATCATCACTGCAGGTGACAGACTGCAGATGCATTGCTTCTGTTTGATGCTGATAATTGATCATTAATAGATTCAATAGATTTTTTTTTTCTTTATACTCTCTAGGTGCCCAGCTCTGCTGTACAGTAACAACTGCACGGTGTTCCCCTGTAGGGCTCTTCTCTAAAGTTGTTGCATTGATTTTGCTTCCTCTTCTGTGGAGCTGTGCTGGGGCTCAGGAGTGGAAGCTGCAGCAGCCATCAGGCATGAAGTTCTCCCTCTGTTTATAAGATTAAACAATGACTAAGCTTAGCAAAAAGCATAAACGGTGGTGTAATAAGGTTGTCACTGCAGTGTAACCAGAATAAAATGGAAGTGTTATAAAGCATAACTTCATTTTGTTATAGCAAAGCCAAACGTGATCAGAAAACCACTTCCTCCCACTTCCACCTGTCCACATGCAGCATGTCACACGAAGCCCCAAGTTTAATGACCTCTTTCCTAGGGCATGTCACTTTGCTGATGCAGGACACAGTAATGCACCCATCAGCAAAGAAAGGCAGCAGTCATTAAACAGCCTAGTATCAGAGTCTGGCTTTCCCAGTTTGTGTGTGTTTATTGGCCCAGGGAACAAAATAGATAAAATCTATAGAAGTTGTAGAGAAGCAGATTAGTCTTTCAGCTTGTAAGGGAGCTGGGGTGTGTATTGTGATATCTGCCAGGCTGTGCTGGGGAGAGATGCTGTCAGTGTGCAGAGGAAGACAAAAGGCTCTAACATGTTGCACAAGAAGAGCAGCCTGGGTCTAGCACAGAGATGGGCTCATGACCTTCTGGGAGCAGCCTGGCCAGAGATGCCCACAGGCAGTGCGCTGGTTTCCCTCCTCTGTCCATGAGTTCGTTTTCAGGAGCACCTCTTGTAGGAGGAATGAGCTGGACTTCACACAGGCTATGGTGCCCATAACCTGCAAGATTGCCTTGGTGTTGTGAGGAAGGAAGTGAGCAGGAAGCTCACTGACTCACAAAGAGCCTTGGGAAGTGAATTATTCTGTGTGGGTTTATAGTGGGCAGGTAGCAACAGAGATTGAGCAGAGTGGGCTGAGCTGGATTGGCCTCACCCAACTTTGTCTGATTTGTTTCCTTGGAATGAGGGAACATCTGAGCTGTGGCTTGGGCATCCTTTGAGCCGTCCTCATGTTTTTCATTTAAGCATCTTAATCTCAGCTCTCCTGAAACTGAGATGTCACAAGGTAATATCTGCAAGGTCACCAGTCAACCCAATTTTCTAAACTGGGATCAGATCATTAAATCAAACTCAACGATTTTCCATCCAAGGCCAGAGAACCAAGTATTATACATCAAAAATGTAAGTGCTGAGAAAGGCAGAGATGTAAAGGGAAAAACTTAAAGCCAGAAGATCCAAACTTCCCCTTGATTCTAAACTTAGCTCAGCCACTGGCCCACCGTGCAGATGACTCACTGCACTTCCTTGAACTTAAATCGTTCCTCTTACAAAACTTGTTAAAGAAAGACGTCAGTGTAAATTAGATGTTGTGTCTAAGTTTAGCTGTGGCCCATACATAAAGGCTGGAGTTGTGGTGTGCCATCCTTTTGTCTGATGTAGGAGTATGTGCCCATGCACAGGCACATGCACAAACGCACAGCAAGGGGAGGAAGAGTCCTTCGCCCTATTTTTATCATTTGATTTACATAGACTGTGACCTCAGAGCTCATAGCTGACTAGGAGTGGAACCATTCTCTGAGCAGCCCAGTTCCCACCCTGCCCAAGCCCTCTCCGTTCTCTAAACTGCCATGCAAGTTCCAGTCCCATCCAGGTATGGGGAACTGAGAACAGACACTTGGCACGGAACAGACACAGTAGCTGAGTCTTTGTGACATCAACCTGCACTCCTGAGGGGAGAGCACTCATTTAGTCATAACTCCACCACTCAAAAGCAACCATTCTTCTAACCATGGAGAAAAATGTCAAACAGAGATCAGCCATTGGCTGAGTCTAGTCTAACCTGTCCAAAGTGAACACACATTTAGGACCCTTCTCCACTGTCTAATGGCAAAACCTTTAGCCTGGGCATCAATGTCCTCTGCCAGGCCCTTCCCTCCTCTAATACACACGCCCTGTTGGACATTGCTACCAGAGAAGCATCTTAGCCCTTCAAACGTGGGCAGGATTTGAGGCTGGCCAACCTTCCCTGAGCAGACTCAGAGGACGAGCCATGAGACTTTGAGAAGTGTCTGACAGAAGGGAAAACCACATGATTTTGATTCAAGTGTCTCTGCTCTTTAGCACCCACCAGAAATCACCAGGCCCTTCACTCCCAAGTGGCTGATCTGGCAAAAGAGAAAAACAAGCTCCAACCTGGGTGCCTGTTTTGAGAAATCTGTGGAACATGGCAACAGAAATTCCCCTTCTCATAAAACTGTTAGTCCTCAACATCCCTCTCCTTTCTCCAGTTCTCATTTCCATTTTGAGGATGTCACATGGGAGGTGCTTGTTCATACTAGGTCCCTTCCTATGCAACTATCTTGATACAGTTCCTCACATCCTGATATTAAGATGCTGGAGGACACCACATGAGAACCAGAAGTGACTACCACTTTTCTGTCCAACTTGTCTACTTCATCCTGCCATCAATCTCCATAAGGTTCTTTTTCCAATGGACTATCTGAAACTCTTCTCAGAGCCTAAGGAGGAAGAGGTCTTCTCTTTGTGATCCACGGCAAGAAGTTGCACTGTTTGGGAGATCAATACATCTGTCTGTCTTAGAGTTTCACTACTGAAGTTGTAAAACAAGCACTCTGTGTAAAGGGTGAACAGAGGATGCTCATCTCCACAGCTTGTAAACTGCTGTCTTCTTGGTGCTCAAATACTGTTGTTCAAAAAGTTTTGGATAAATCCCACCAGCAGTTAACTAATTATTGCAAAAGATGTGTTAGGCTTTACACTTATTCTGCCTCAGCAGTTCAGCCACCTTGTCTCTAGAGCACTGTGCACTGTTTCTCTTCTCTGTGTGTTCCTGGTCAGTTCAGTAAAAAAGCCCTTTCAGATGTGGGTTTACAGTGAGTTTGACCTCAGGTACACCTGGATGGAATTGCCTCATAGGAAGTGCAAAGCAAGGAGATTTGGCCAACAGCCTGCTATGAGGCCCTCTGACCTACTCTGTCTCAGGATTCCCCCTTAAACCAGGCCAAATCCTTCCCTGGCATGATTAGACAGGGGTGCACTGAAGCTGGATTGGGCCCACATGTCACAGTGGGGAGGTACAAAGAGAGCTGCTAGAATGGATCTACACTTTCTAAAGGTGCCAGCTGAGGTGACAAAGCATGGTGCTTGTGCAGGAAGAACAGCAATGCCTCTCACAGCAGCAGCTCAGTAAGGCAAATTCTCTCAGAAAGGTGCTTTAACTCAACACAAAGTAGCACAAAATAGGAACCAGGAGTGATGGTCTCACTCCCAGGCCTGGGCTTCTGTGTGTGTAATCACCCAGAAAAAAAGCTAGCTGTGGGAGCATATTTGAGCAGATCATGAGGAAACGGCAGAGAGGGCAAATGTGACTCTTGTTAGCAATGAGCAGCACCTGAGGAAGAAGAGGAAAGTTGCTACTTCTTGCCACATGCTCGAGGTGATTGTTGCTAGGTACTATAACCATTTCCAGTCTCAACAGTTTGGCAGGGACAGTTTCAGAAATAATCCTATTTCTTTCTGAAAGAACCATGGACACCCTCCCTCAAAGAGCAGTCTGATTTCCTCAGGGGTAGGGTGCAGAGCAGAGCAAATGCCTGCCTAAGACTGCCTGCATGGAGAGGAAGATCTACCAGCATTGGAGAGTTTTTAGCAGGCTACGGATCGCTTGAACTCAAAACCAAGATGAACTGAAAGGAACAGAGTGCTAAAGTGCCACATTTGGAGCAACTTATTCAGCAAATTTGCCATTCCTGCAAGCCTGGCAATCGATAATGCTGTCATATAGAACAACTTGCTCAGAAATTAAATGCTAAATGAAGGACTCCATAAAATCCTATGCTCTGTATTATCTAAGATAAAGTAGATGATCATAAGAGTCCCCTTGGGGCTTAAAAATCCATGAGTGTAGTTAAGGGGACATGTATTTCCAGAAGCCAAACATGTAGTCCTTAAAATTTTCAGGGATATGTTTTCCATGAAGGTTTTTCCTTAAGAAAGACTGGAACTGGGATGAAGCTGTAATAGCACCAAGTACCAAGCCCCTATAAGATCAAACTTCCTCCTGGTTTCCTTTTTTCACAGAATCACAGAGTAGTAGGGGTTGGAAGGAACCTCCAGAAATCCCTTGCCAAAGCAGGTTCACCTAGGGTAGGCCACACAAGAACATGACCAGGCAGGCTTTGAAAGTCTTCAGAGAAGGAGATTCCACAACCTCTCTGGGCAGCCAGCTCCAGGGCTCCAGCACCTGATACTAAAGAAGTTTTACCTTGTGTTGAGGCAGAACTTCCTCTATTCTGGTTTGCAGCTGTTGCCCCTCAGCCTGTTACTGGGTACCAGTGAAAACAGACTGAACCTATCTTCCTGACACCCACCCTGCAGGTATTTGTAAACATTGAGCAGATCCCCTCTTAGGCTTCTCTTCTCCAAGCTAAGCAGTCCCAGGTTTCTCAGCCTTTCCTCGCAAGACAGATGTTCTCTTCACTTTGTTATCCTTGTGTCATTTCGAGTGGCAGTTCAACTCACCAGGAATAGAGCTGAGCTTTTCGGGGTTTGGCCTAGATGAGCATTGGAGGTCACTTCCAACCCATACCATTCTATGATTCTGTGATTCTTCATTAACTTCTACTACATTTGGGGAAGAGGAATTTCAATAGTGAGGCTGGGACCATCTCCACTTCATTCACAGCAAACTTCCCATCATCTCCACATCTTAAACAAGTGCCAGGACTTAGTGAAGAAAACCTCTTATTTCAGGTGGACTAATCCCAAGTTTCATACTTTAGCTACCAAAAGCAAGGAGATCTGCTTGGTTTACTGAAGCACACTTGCAGTTTAGGTGGGCAGAAAGTGTGGTATGATCAAGTGTGAGCACTTGCAGCATTCCTGAATGACCCTAACAGTGGATTTTTGCTGTGTACTGCCTATGGGAAGCAGAGACTTGATTTTCTGGTGCTATCAGTCTAAGAAATCATTGTCCTTTCCCCTTTCTCTCAACATATTTTTTTATCTCCTTCATCTTTGACTCACTCTGCATTAAATCAGAACCTTTATCTCACTTTGCGCTAGTTCCTAACACACACTGCTGGTGCCACTCTCTAGGTTCTCTCTAAGCCCTCTCAGTGTTTTTGTGTCTGGCAGTAAAATGCTGCTGTTGAAAGGAGGTGAACCTGTGACAGAGAGGGTTTGAACAGTCTGGTTCAAAGCCTGTACTAAGGAATTTTGCAAAATAAATTGGTAGGAAATCATTATGTAATTCTTGTGCTTTGCTTTTTAATTGTCTGATCTTAGAAGGAAATATAGGTTAGTTTACACTAGGTTGATGTGTAACAACACATCTGAGTAAATCCCCGAGCCACAACACACGGAAAACTGGAGGCTGCCGCTCTGCTAAGGTGGCAGTTAGAGGTCAAGGATCTCTACCCCGCTCCCTTGAAGCCTGTGCTCTGTCAGTGGGAGCTCCAAACACCCCACAAAACCAAAGCCATTCCTTGTCATGCCGCAGTGCCATTTCTGAGGAGAGCCCAGAGTGTTTCCAATCCAGAGAGAGGTGCTGCTCAAGCTGGGGGACACTGGAAAGCACATCGGCACATACGGAATGTTCATTAAAAAGGGATTAAGTGAAGATCTCATCAAACACACCAGTTCCTCTGGAAATAAATGACTTCTAGGTTCAGGGAACGTTGGAGGAATGGACAATAGGCACTGACTGCTTTGGTTTGCATGTTTTAGAGGATGTTATTGAACTTGAGGGGAGGTAGAACTAGGCCACTTACTCCAGCAGTTCTGTTTAGTTTACTCAAAGAAAGGAATAACCGCTGGTAAAAATGTTGGAGGTTATTTGATGGGAAAATGTGGAGATGGTAAAAAAAAAAAAAAA
>VWYK01076762.1:0-25632 GCA_013399775.1 Semnornis frantzii
GTGTACTGACTGCAAGTGGTGTAGTTACCACAAGTGGTGTTTCGACCACAGGAGTCTTCTCTTCCAGTTCAACTGAGTTCAATTCAAGTTGTATATTATTGCTATTATTTCTAGGTCCTGTGTTATTATCTGTATAAAGTTTCCATGACCGTGTGAAGAACCAATTATTATTAAAATTAGTGGTCGGGGTGGTGAGAGCTCTGAAGATTGAATATTAATAAACAATATTAATCTTTCAAAATCATCTCTCACATCAATTAATTATCTCTCCATAACATCTGGGAACACAGAATTACTAGAACAGTCTCTGGCCTGTGTCTGCAGCAGTTAAGGCATTGCTCTGGAGCAGGCAGTTAACGCTCAGCCTAGCATGTGCCTGGCCAGCCTAGGTCCAAAGAAAAGGCATGAAGTGCTGTCCTTCAATCCGTGTTCTAAGTAAGCTGCTGGGCTTTGCCTCCCTGTTCAGCTCTGCACCTGAACCAGCAGCCATCGACGGCTTTCTATTTATGTTGCCATGCTTATGCAACTCCTCTAAAATTAAACACTGCTATTTACTTTCTGCAGTACCTGCAGCATTACCTAGGAGTTATTACAAGTAGCAGAGAGCAAAAATTATGCCTAAGGTAACATATGCAGAAAGCTTGGATATGGTCTTCTGTTTGTGCATTCTCACTAGGAACTAACCAAAAATAAAGCTTCAGTGAGGCAAATTTAAAATGACCAACATTTGAGTAAGTGTAGGTAACACACTGCCTTCAAGTTCGTTTTTTGTTTGGGGAGGGGATGTCAGATGTTTTAAGTTTAAAACAACACCAAGCATGGATTTCCATTAAAATATTTCCAAATAAAAATGAGATAATGAATAACTAAAACACATTAGGAATAAACACTAATTGTTGAACACAGGAGCTTCCCGCATAGCTGTCTGCAGGCACTACCTACCAGCATCAGTCTATAATTTCAAATGCTAAGGCAACGAAACTCATCCAGACTCAGTCCTTCACCCAGTCTGGAGTCCATTTATGGACTCCAGATGTCAGCACCACCCCTTACCAAGGCACGCATCCCCACCACATGCCATCAGCCGCATCAGGCTGGAATTCCCCCTCCCTCAAGTGGGCATCCACACTGCTCTTCTGGACAAATCCACACATTTCCTTTTGCTTAATGTTCTGCATAAGTCAACATTTCTATTTCTATTGACTTACATCTGGTTTTGTTCCCTTTGCGGTCAGGAATCAGAGTTCTTCGATACAGTCCTGTTTATTAGAGTTCCTATGGATGGGCTTGCAGTAAACATATACTCTTGTATACACTCTGCCCTTAGGATGATAACACGTTGAGGCAGGTCCAGCCTGCTCATGATCCAACCACCCTTCTACAGTCAGGTTTTAATGAGTGAAAAGGAAGAAAAGCCTACAATCCTTCTTTTTAAGGGCACCAAGTATGGGCAGGCATTAAAAACAACTACATAGCACAACTTCTAGCAGAACTCTTTAGTCCTCTTACAAAGGTAGCAGATGTATACCTGACAGCAACCAAATAATATTTCCAAAGTCACAGAGTAGCAGTGCTTTCCCCTCCACCCCCCCTAAGTGTGTGGCTACCAACTGCTACAGCTCTAGCAGCACCCACCCAGTTAAACAAAAGCATAAGCACACATGAGCGCTGCAGAACAATAACCAGTGCTAGCTGGGCACAGTTACAAGGCATTTCCTAAGAGTACAGTTCACCTCAGGATAGAGCATTCCACTCAGCCCCACATTATGTTTAATCCTCTTGAGGTAGGCAAGTGGAAATTTCATCTCAGAAGAGCAGAGACTTTGCAGTCTTAATGGCAAGTTGCATGGAGATAATCACATACTGGAGACATCTCACTTTGTCTTCGTTGCAATATCACAGCAAGGACTCCCAGTTCATCCCAGCTGTGAGGATTTCAGAGTTGTGTACTCTCACAAATACCTGTCCTGAATTTTTATTTTTTTTTTTTGCTTCAGATTAATGGAAAAGACTACACTTGTTCTTAGTTGGTTTTCCCACCCTGCTACAGTACTCTGCCTGTTTCATGTCCTCAAGTAAGCACTGACAAAGTCATTCAGATACTCAGCAGATAGAATCAGTTTTCTGACACCAGAGATTACTGCCTTGACTTCCAAGGTTGTCATGTCAGCTGCATTCCCCAGGGAACAGCAAGAATATTAGGTACCTAATCCACACTTGCAGAAAGAAGCATTGCCAATACCTTTCACTCACTGCAAAAACTTTGTATGCAGCACCTATTTTAATACACAGCATAGCAAGTGCTTAGAAAAAGTTCCCCAGACCCACTTCTTCCACTGCCAGGAGCAGTCCAAATGGCAGTCCTGCTCCTGGAAGGTCTGAAACAGGAGGCAAAAGTCAGTAAGCCTTGGTTAGGAGTTTCCTATAAGATAACATAGTTTGGGCTGATCAGGCCCTGCTGCAATGCGATACAGTAGAAAAAGTAAAATAGACTAATTGCAGTAGATGAGACATTTCTGTGACTCTTGTGAAGTGTGAACAAAGCATATCAGCGTGGCCAAGATTTCAGAAGGAGCATCTACAAAAGAATAAGTGAGATTTCACTTCAGCAGTGCAGCTCTGAAGCAAACCACCAAAGACTTCACACTTCCCAGAGAGAACTCGATGAACAAGAGAGAAAACATTTGCATTGAAAACTTCAGATGCAATCTTGCAACAGAACTAAAAATACCTCAGTTCTTACGTTGTGAACATCCTAATTCTGGTGATGAAAGGAAGAGAGAAGCTAATTTTCAAAGAACACCACAACTGATGACTGAAGTCTGCATTGCAAAGAGTCATAAAAGTTCAATGTGGACTTGGCCACCAGTGCCCCGTGGTGCTCATTTCTATTTGTCAACTATAGCTTGGATTTAACTCTCTTCTCAAGTTTCTGCCCAGCCTTATACAAAACCTGAACCTGAATGTAATGAAAGAAGGTTGAAAGAAGAGATCTGGCAGCAACCTTTCAGGTTGTATTCAAGCAGGGCTTTAATTATGGACGAAAGTGGACCTGGAGATCTGTCAGCACTTTAATATAATATCTTCAAGTGTAACCACGTTGTTTAACTCCTTAGAATAAAACTGAAATGTTTATTTTCTAATATCACTCTAAAAAGATTTAAACAGAATTGGTGTGATTTGTTTTTTGGTTTTTTTTGGTTTTTTTTTTGTGGGTCCAGATATCAAGGAACAGATTAATCAAAATCTAATCCAAAACAAGTCAGGATCAATCCCCTCTTTGCTCTTTGGTTTCTTCAAAACTGAGAAACCAAGATGTTTGATAACTCTCCTCTCTCTTGCTAAGTGTCTTTCTCCCTACAGACTTTCCCCAGGTCCTGCTCTTTTTAAGAACTTTGACATTAGCATCTCACAGATATTTGAAACAAAATGTAGTAGAGCATTTCCACATGAGCTGGAGTCCCTGGCTCATTGCTGTATGTCAAGCCCCTTGCACAAACTCTCCAAGTGTTCACAGAGGCCCAATGACTCTCTGGATTCACTCTCTGAATGCAGGAGAAAATTGTGCCCATGAAAGACTGGCAGGGAAGGAGGAAGAGGTTGTAGCTAATAATATTCTGTTTCCTATACCCAAACACTAAAATGCTTAGCTACTGTATCCTGATGTGATGGTTTGGGAGTTCCTGGCCCCCCACACTTTATAAAATCACTCAGACTGGACTCAACCAGGTGGAAGTTAAGGACTGAAGCTCTATTTACAGCATAGCACAATGGACAAGCAGAGATAGACACAATAGACAGGATTAGTTACAGAAATACACAAGTTAAAGGGAATACAGAAACACAATCCCCCTCCCAGAAATCAGTCCCCAGGAGGGGCTCCCAACCACCCTTCCACCTTCTTCCCACCCCTCTACCTTACCCTAGGATCTGCCTTATGTGTAAGGTGAGTTTGGAGGATGGGCAAGGGGGGTTAGAAGCAGAGTGGTTAGTTAGGTTACTCAGCAGAGAGAAAACAAAAAGGTAGAGACCGAGATTCTGTGTCTCTGTGTTATCTATGTTTGTATCCTTGTTCTTGTACATCTCAGCAAGCCTATGAGTGCAACAGGCATCACCAGTGTTTTCACAGCCTATAATATAATTTTCTCCATTAAAATATTCCAATTAGCCTCAAACCAGCACATCTAAGAAACAAAGAGCTACAGCTAAATTTCACTGAATTTGTTGTTTAAAGAAGAGCTTGGATAAGGGGTAGAACCCCTCCTCTTGGCTTACACCACAGTGGTGGCATCTCGAGCCACTGCACCAGTGCCTGCTCTTGGTGTCTTAACTGAGACCCCAGTGGTTCTCTAATGAGTCTAGTCTAGGATTTCTCCACCTTCCTGAAGACATGTCCATGCACTTTTGGTGTCTACCTTCTTAAGTACCCTGCTATTCTTAAGCTCTTCTGGCTTCATGGCTGCCATGTCTTCAGTCCTGTGTATGCTCTTCCCATATCCCATTGAACTGGTTACTTGCCCTGTGTCTGATGAGAATTGTGCCTTGTTTAATGTTTAATAGGGTTTTTTTCTGTAATACTAATACTTTGTTCTCTCTGATCCATTCTCCTCCTCCCTCAGGGGGGAAGAGGAAACTCGGAGGTGAATCCTCAGTGGAACTAGTTTTTATCACCCTTGGCACCTTTATAATTGATTGCAGCTCTCATTCCATTGCTTTAACACCAGCAGATGGGTTAGGAGCTGCTGAGGTTTCCTGATAATACACTTCCTCAGCAGGGTTGTGCAAACAAGGAATGGAGTCACTCTTGTTCATCTAATGATGCCCAGGACATACGAATTAGTTTCTTTCCCCCTCTAGCTCTTGCTGCGGTGTGTTTTGGGTAATCCACCCTTGCAAGGATGGGTAGTCCTGAGCATACTTGAGTCATGCAATCATATTTCTTCTCCCTGCTGTTGGAAAAATGGTCCTGATCCTCTGGGCATGGCCCAGACCATAGCCTGTGTGCAGAAGGAACAGCAGTGGCACAGAGCGCTTCCTTTGCTTCAAAGCTGAGCTTCCTGACAACCCACAGTTGTCCTACTGCCTGCTCCCCTGCTTTTCTCTCATCATATAGAAGCTGTGATAATGGAAAAATGCAGTACAAGAGCCTATTCTCACCACCTGGCAGGTTCAAATGATGCTGTTTCCATGATTATTTCTCACCATAGATTCTGTATGAAATTGTTATGGTTTTTCTCATTGACACCTCAGAGGGAGCGACCTTTCCTCCTATATTCAGTTATAGAATCATAGAATCAGTCAACATTGGAAGGGACCACAAGGATCATCCAGCTCCAACCCCCCTGCCATGCCCAGGGACACCTCACACTAGATCAGGCTGGCCACAGCCTCACCCAGCCTCGCCTTAAACATCTCCAGGGATGAGGTTTCCACCACCCCCTCTGGGCAACCCATTCCAGGCTCTCATCACCCTCATGTTCTTCCTAACATCCAGTCTGAAACTACCCATTTCTAGTTTTGTTCCATTCCCTCCAGTCCTATCACTACCTGACATCCTAAAGAGTCCCTCCCCAGCTTTCTTGTAGCCCCCTTAAGATGCTGAAAGGTCACAAGAAGGTCACCTGGGAACCTTCTCTTCTCTCTCCAGATTGAGCAGCCCCAACTGGCTCAGTCTCTCCTCATAGCAGAGCAGCTCCAGCCCTCTGCTCATCCTCGTGGCCCTTCTCTGGACACCTTCCAGCACCTCCACATCCCTCTTGGCCCAGGGGCTCCATAACTGGATGCAGTACTCCAGGTGGGGTCTCAGCAGTGGGGAGCAGAGGGGCAGGATCACTACCCTTGCCCTGCTGCCCACACTGCTCTTGCTGCAGCCCAGGCTCTGGTTGCTCTCTGGGCTGCAATTGTACACTGACAGCTCATACTGAACTTCTTGTCCGCCAGCACCCCTAAGTCCCTCTCCTCAGGGCTGCTCCCAAGCCAATCACTGCCCAGCCTATATTGGTGGTTGGGATTCCCCTGACCCAGATGCAGAACCTTGCACTTGGTCTCGTTGAACTTCATGAGGTTAGCTTGTGCCCACCTTTCCAGCCTGTGAAGGTCAGTTATATAAGTCAGTTGCACAAAGTCTCGCCTGGTTTACCTTTGCAAAAAAAATAAAATTAAAAAATATATGCTTCATTAGATCGACAGATTCAAGGAATGCTGCAGCTCCTCATTCACCTGAGGTTCAGCATAGCACTTCTAAACCGATAAGGAAAGAAGTTGAAGCTGAATTAATGGCATTGCACTGGCAGTGCCTCATCAGGCATCCTGAAACAGTCACCCCTGGATGAAGAGCTTGTTCGGTTGCCAGAGAACCAGCCTAGGGTATGTGTGATTTCAGAGAACTAGATTAGGAATGTGGTTACTCTGAATGACTCCCTACCTGGAGTCCTCTGTGCAGTTCTGGAGCCCCCAACTCAAAATGGACATGCAACTATTTGAGCCAGTGCAGAGGAGGCCCCAAAGATGTTTAGAGGGTTGCAACAGCTCTGCTATGAGGGTAGGCTACGAGAGTTGGGGTTCTGCAGCCTGGAGAAGAGAAGGCTTCCAGTATCTGAAGGGGGCTACAGGAAGGCTGGGGAGGGTCTGTTAACAAGGTCTTGTAATGACAGGACAAACGGCAATGAGTTTGAACTGGCAGAGAGGAGATTGAAAGTGGATGTTAGGAGGAAGTTCTTTACAGTGAGGGTGGTGAGACACTGGCACAGGTTGCCCAGGGAGGTTGTGGAGCACAGAATCACCCATCTTAGATCACGTTGGGTGATTCTATGCTCCACAACCTCCCTGGAGGTGTTCAAGGCCAGGTTGGACGAGACCTTGAGTGACCTGTACTAGTGGGAGGTGTCCCTGCCTATGGCAGGGGATTGGAACTAGATGATCCTTGAGGTCCCTTCCAACCTTACCATTCTATGATTCTATGTTACACTTGAAACACTTTCCCAAGCAGTTCAAGAGACTAACATCTCCATTAAAAGTAATCAGGGGCAGCACTTTACACTGATTGATGAAAGAGACCAAGATCATTTTATGTTCTTCACTCCAGCATCTGAGAGTTTCTGCAAGCACATCTTGCATCACGAAATGCACTTGGAATCACTACCTCCTCTGCACAAATCACCAGGAAAAAATGTTAATGCATCTACTCTCAGAGGACAGAAAGAAACAGAGTCAAATGTTCACTTTGCTCTAAATAATTAAGTGCAACCAGCAGGACTGAGAGACTGGCAGTGCAGATGTTTCACAGTGCTGTTAGTGCAGCCAATGGGCTGCAGATTTCCCAGCTCTCCTGCTTCTTCAGCTGCCTTCAGCAGCTTCACATTCACATTCCATTAACAGGGAACAGTTAATTCTGTCAGCTGTGCTGCTTTGAAAGTCACCACAAACAAGAATCACCCCCTAGCTGGATAGCTTCCCATGTGTGCACACAGTGAAACTTTGCCCAGTGACAGACACTGTGCAGTGCATGGTGGCAAGCCTGGCTGGGCTGAAACCTCCTGCAAACCCACACAGCATAGCCAAAGCCTGATGCTCTACCCTGCTCTACTGGGAGGTGTCCCTGCCTATGGTGGGGGGGTTGGCACTAGGTGATCTTTGTGGTCTCTTTCAACCTAAGCCAGTCTATGATTCTATACCTTCAGTGACATCTCTACCTTTCAACCTAAACCATCTCTACCTTTCAACATAAACCATCTCTACCTTTCAGTCTAAACCATCTCTGTCTTTCAACCTAAACCATCTCTGCCTTTCAGTCTAAACCATCTCTACCTTTCAACATAAACCATCTCCACCTTACAACCTAAACCATCTCTACCTTTCACCTAAACTATCTCTACCTTTCAATCTAAATCATCTTTATCTTTCAACCTAAACCATCTCTACCTTTCAGACTAAACCATCTCTACCTTTCAACCTAAACCATCTCCACCTTACAACCTAAACCATCTCTTCCTTTCAACCTAAACTATCTCTACCTTTCAATCTAAATCATCTTTATCTTTCAACCTAAACCATCTCTACCTTTCAACCTAAACCATTCTATGACTCTATACCTTCAGTGAAATCAGTGAAATCACAGAAGCAAGCAAGGTGGAATTAAATTTGCTACACACTTGGGCAAAACCTGCATAAAGTTACATCGGCACAACTCAACCACAGAAGTCTGTAACTGTTGGCATATCTACTAAGATTTATGCATAAAACAACCAAGAAGCAAACAGGCTTATCACCACAGAAGCCCAAAAATAACATACATTAGCTCTCCAGCATATGCAACCGTTCCACCCCGATTTGTTTTCTGAGCAGACTCATATTCCCCACAGCATAATCCAGTCCTGCAATTTAATTCATTTAAAAACACATGCAAGGCACATTTAGAAGGGCTTCAACTCCCTGTGCATTAATAAGGATCATATCACTTTCCCAACCAGACTACAGCCTGCACACACGCTGCTAGAATTTGATCGTTAAATGACTTGCACCATGTCTGATGACTGCACCTAAAAGCCAACTGCTAGAGGTTACAAAAAAAAAAAAAAAAACCAAAAACAAACAAAAAAAAAATCTCTATAGTACTCACAGGCCAGGAAGTATTCCAGGTTCGTGGTTATTCTGCTGCAGCAATGTCAGAGCTGTTGACCGCAGAGCACCACGCTTGCCTGGCACAAGTCTTGGCTAGGAAAAGCAAGCCCTTGCCACCAATCCTGTTGGTTTTACTTCATTACTCTGAAAAACAGCTTCTCTGGAAGCAAGCAGTCCTGATCTGTGTGGACTGTTAAGGGTAAAGAGTCATTCCCTTCTTGCAACATATCTGGATATCAGTCTAAAAGTGTAAATCAACTTCAGGGACCCAGTAAGAGCTTGTAGGAGGACCCAGAGTCTCTCAGAGCTTGCTAGAGTGACAGCAGATTTTCTTTTCCCCAGTGGCTGGCTATTCTGCATCTATTCCTATTGCAAAACACTAAGACTTCTTCTGCATCTGAATCTACTCCTATTGCAGAACACTAGTCTTAGAATCATAGAATCATAGAATGGTAAGGTTGGAAGGGACCTCAAGGATCATCTAGTTCCAACCCCCTGCCATAGGCAGGGACACTTCCCACTAGAACAGGTCACTCAAGGCCTGATCCAACCTGGCCTTGAACACCTCCAAGGAGGGAGCAGCCACAACCTCCCTGAGCAACCTGTGCCAGTGTCTCACCACCCTCACTGCAAGGAACTTCCTCCTAACATCCAGTTTCAATCTCCCCTCTGACACTTCAAACCCATTGCCCTTTGTCCTGTCATTACAAGACCTTGTCAATAGTCCCTCCCCAGCCTTCCCGTAGACCCCCTTCAGATACTGGAAGGCTACTCTAAGGTCTCCTGGAAGCCTTCTCTTCTCCAGGTTGCAGAGCCCCAACTCTCTCAGCCTGTCCTCACAGCACAGCTGCTGCAGCCCTCTGAGCATCTTTATGGCCTCCTCTGGACCCACTCCAACAGTTCCATGTCCTTGCAAAACATTAGTCCAGGCTCCAGATTCAGACCCCCTCAGTACACTCAAGTTGAATTCTGCAACTCATTTTGAACTGAAGAGTCAGAATCATAGAATCACAGAGTCATAGAACCATAGAATCAACTAGGTTGGAAAAGACCTCCAAGCTCATCCAGTCCAACCTATCACCCAGGCCTGCCCAATCAAGTAGACCATGGCACTAAGTGCCCCATCCAGGTTTTTCTTGAAACTACACAAAGAGGCTCAAATATTTTCAGTTTAAGAAGTGAGGTCTTCTAAAGCTCATGCTTAAATACAAAAGGAAAAGAACAAAGATGCCAACACATTATGGCACATAAACATTGACTCCCTAGATTATATCCTGTTAAGCACAACCCTGGGTAGAGTTACATAAATGGTATTTACTGGATTAACAGGGCACAAGTCAAAGTAGTCATTACAATGCCACAGCCTTTTGCTAATCCTAAAGGGACATGGTAAATACAACTGTTACATCAGCAAATTGAAGGTAGCAAGAACCTCAGTCTGATTGGAAGATTCTAGGAGTCTTTCTTTTGCTCTGACTGGAAAGCATTACTGTGAAATATATCCTTGCCTTGAAGAATAGCTCTTAATATACCTAAAACCAACAACAGAGAGAGGGGAGAAGTCATATGGAAAAACCACAAAGATGCTATTGACAAGGTCTTGCAATGACGGGACTAGGGGCGACGGGTTTAGACTGACAGAGAGAAGATTTAGACTGGATGTTAGGAGGAGTGCTTTACAGTGAGGGTGGTGAGACACTGGCACAGGCTGCCCAGGGAGGTTGTGGCTGCTCCATCCCTGAAAGTGTTCAAGGCCAGGTTGGGGGAGGCCTTGAGTGACCTGTACGAGTGGGAGGTGTCCCTGCCTATGGCAGGTGGTTGGAACTGGATGATCCTTGAGGTCTCTTCCAACCTTACCATTCTTTGATTCTATGATTCTATGCGATAAGTCTAGGGCAAGCAGATTACCAGAACAAGCATGCTGAGTGACTTTTACCTGAGGAACACCCCCCCCCCCCCCAAGATCTTTTCCCCCAACAGGTAAAGGTGAACATTTACAGTCAGAGTTATGTACTGTACAATGTACTTCCCACTTCTACACAACCTTCAACAATATCTCAAGGAGACAGGACACAGGATCTTGACTTACAGGGTCACCTCCTCACATCATCTCATGGACAGAGTGGTCAGATCTCATTGCTGTCAACTACCTGAAGATAAGTTATGGAGAGGTTGCTGTTGGTCTCTTCTCACAGGTAATTGGAGACAGAACAAGGGGAAATGGTCTCAAGCTGAGGCTGGAAAGGTTTAGATTGGACATTAGGAAAAAGTTTTTCACAGATGGAGTGGTCAGGGACTGGAATGAGCTGCCCAAGGGAGGTGGTGCAGTTACCAACCCTGGGTGTGTTTAAGGGTGGTTTGGATGTGGTGCTTAGGGATAAGGTTTAAGGTGAATCTTGTAGAATGGGGTTCGAGGTTGGACTTGATGATCCCTAGGGGCTTTGCAATGGGGAGACTTCTCTTACATCCTACAATCAGCTTCATCTTTGTCTTAGTATACATGTGAAGATCTGGAAGATTCTCTGAGCCGGAGGCAATGCAAAGGCACAGTTAATGAGAGCCTTTTTATTGGTTCAAGCTGTAAGTTTTAAGCTGTCCATGTTAATATTGAGAGGAAAGTGCAGAAGAGGAGAAAGGAGATCTCTAAGGATGTGATACCACGAGTTCCCTGTTAAAGCACGCTATCTAAAGTGATACCTGGCTGGTAGAGGCTAACTGGTCCCAAATTGCTTGTAGCTAGTCACTTTACCAAGCCTTTTTACAGCTGGAGGGACTGATGAGCAGATGGCTGAAGTGCAAGGCAGCAAACCTGTAGTCAAGCAAGACAGATTTCAGGCCCCAGTGAGGTCCTCTGCACATGGAGAAAACTGTCCCATATTCCGACACGCTTTCCTAGCGAAGCAAGAATGACCTCAAAGCAGCAAACCAACCATTTTTGGCTAAGCTCAAGGATCCCTTTTCTTCATTAAAAATCCTCTACAGGGTTTAGCAACAACACACAGAGAACTTGTATAAGCCAGCCCAAAAAAACAGAGGGAAGGGAGCAGAAATTACATTTGCAGGGCAGGAAGCAGAGGCTTCTGGCAATGGTCCTGCTCAACCACTGGAGTGCCTCCAGGAGGATTATGCAAGAAATAAACTCTGAAGTTAAAGTATGTAAACTGATAAAACAGCCTTGCTTTGATGCTTGCTCTGCAAGATGCATTTCAGCTGAATCAATAACACAGCTTTGTTCTTCCACTGCAGTGACACTGCAGCATCTGCAGGAATGGTTTCATATTTCAGCTGTGGAGTCTGTTCCAGACAGTGCAAAGTTTGTGGCAATTAGATTCTGGAGATGCAATCTCTGATGGGACATGGCTGCAACCACTCAGACGTTGTTGTGGGATGGATGATAGAGAGTTGACCCTCCTGTAATGAGCAGCATGCCAGATTTATGTGGATATTGGGTTTCTCCAGTGAGAATGCCTGTTTTTTTTACTGAAACCACAAAGAAATCCAGGTGGTGAAGTATTCAGGATGTGACAACCAACTATTGCAGATTAGATCAGAAAGGGAAGCAGCAGCTGAGCTTAATATATGGAGAAAGAGTTAGGTTTAGCTTATGGCCTTTTCAGAGCATCTCAAATCCCAAACATCCATTTTAAGCAGCCCTAGTGCATCACAGAGGGGTTTGCCATACTGAAGTTTTTGTATTTGGTAAAATGAAAGCAACAAGGAACAGAGCTGTGGTGAGCACCCAAACAGGGAGGATAGGCAAGCAGAGGGCATGCTCAAGTTTTGAGTGCTGTGGACTTTGAGAAGACCTAGATTGTGCAGAAGTTCATTTCCACTTTGGCACTTTTCCCCCTCAAATGCCAGTCCTTTGCTTCATCCCAGGTACAGTACATCAGTAGCTGACCCAGAGGCAGGGCAAACAAAAATCTTGATTGTTTTCACAGTAGGTTCATTTAAAGAACCAACAGCTTCATTTAAAGGGAAAGTGACTTCCAAACCTCAAAGCAGTCAGCACTTGGATGTATGAATTCTCAGAAGGGCTATTGCCACAGTGTGTGACCAGACAGAAAACACCTCACTTGCTTTTCCTCTCAGCCTGCTGTGATTTTTCTTTCCAGCCTCTACTGCTTTACCAGTCTTCTGCCTCATGCTGCTTTTGCTGGAGGTTGCAAGGCCTCTTTCTCTTTCTGCACCAGGGTGGCAGTGTCCTATGCTACAATGAGCAAGCTGCACCAGAAGCTTTGCTGTAGCAGTACCTGCTGCAGCATCTGCTTCTGTTAGCACAGCCAGGATCTGCTGCCATACTCCCAGTGATCTCAGACCTGAAGACTGCTCCTTCAGCTCCACCCCTTCGAAATGCTGTCACATTTTCCATAACACCATAGCAAAAGTTTCTTATGTTTTGTGAAGCCTTAAGAGGTGCAAATATTTGGGTGGTTGCTAAAGCTAAATCAGGTTACTGGACAAGAGAGACAGCTCAAGGTGCTCTGAGCCTACTATGTTAGCATTTAGCTCTCCATATTTGAAATAACTTTGCAATAGTTTGTGCCAACGGAGCTAATGTGATTTATCAAGCAGCAGCAGATGTCAGATGAGGAGAAAACTGCTTCAAGGACTATTGGTAGCAGTGGCACCAGCAGACTCCTCTTAGTGCAAGCATTTAGTTCCTTATATCAAAACAAAGCCATGACACAGGGCGCACAGTGTTTTCATTTTGACTTTTGCAGAGATTCTCCACTCTACATATGCTTAAAAAGAAAGGCATTTGAAACAAGATTGAAGCATGATGCTGTGGCATTTTGTAGCACTCCAACTGGGGCTGGGGGTAGTGCATGGAAAAAAAAACAACCCACACTTTTAGCTATATCACATTTCAATTGTTCCCATTTAGAATAGTAACTTGCAGCTGGGAAAAAAAAAATAAATCAGAATTACTGGTTTCTGTGCCAATATGCAGAGCCAAAGTTCAGGTTTTCTTTTTTTCTCCTCTTTATTCCATTGTCATCAGTGGTCCAGACAGACTGAGGGTACAACACAATGCTGCAGGACTGAGATGGCAAGGTAGAGGGAATGGCTTCCAGCAGTACAGACAACAGATTTTCCCCTTCTCTCTGCCAGCCCTAAGGTGCCTTGAAAGCTCTCCTTCTTTTGCTGACAGCATCCCAGTTCCCCAATTCATTCATTGTTTCCAAACACTTTCTTTTTAGCTTTAGTCTTAGTATTTAATAGGGAAGAGGAAAAAAAAAGAAGAAAAAAAAAAAAAGAGAGCTTTTCTGGTTTTAAATTCTGATGTTTGATCATTCTCTTCACTTTTCTTTTTCATCTTCTTCTCCGAGTTGTATTTTCTTCCTCCTTCCTGCAACTCATTTTTTGCATTATTTCTTTCCCTATTTTCATTTTGTGATTTCTTCTCTCTCTCTCTCCCTATAGTTTTGAGCTTTACATTTTGTAAGCCAACAGTTGTAAACTGCCACAGGTTTCCAGAACACAGGCTGTCTTCCCCTCTTTGTGTTGGTAGGAAAGAGTTGCTGTCAATACTGACTCCATTTATTTACTCTACAACATGACCTCTCTGATCCCAGCTTAATTGTTTAGGATGGCTTTTTCATGGGGTGGAGTAGTACCTCCTGCCTCTTCCATTTTGACCCCTTTGCATTGCATCCCTTGCTCCAGCCTATGAAAACGAGTCACAGCATTGTGTGAACTATCGAGGCAAGAGGCACAACTCAGCAGTCTGCTGCTGCTCAGTAAGTGCAGAGTCACGGGCTCTCTCCAAAAGCATTTGCCAATTGTTATTACACAGGAATAGGCCAAACCAACATGCATGACCTCAGCAAGCCATCAGAAAGTACCATTGGCCTTCTTGGCCACCTGGGCACACTGCTGGTTCACATTCAGCTCCTATCTACTACAACCCCCAGATCCCTTTCTGATAGCAGCTCTCCAGCCACACTGCCCCAAACCTGTATCATTGCTTGGGGTTGTTGTGGCCCAAGTGCAGGACCTGGCATTTGCAGCCCCAAAACAGAGGTGGTCCCCATTTCCTCCTTGCAAAGTGTCAATCATAAACCACTGTGTGCATCACATCAAAGACACTTGGGGAAGTTCAGCCACCAGCACACAACAGGCATAAGTGCTGTGGGAGTAAACTCAAGGAGGGCAAAGAGCCTATGCAAAGCTGAAGACAGTGAGGTGTTTATTTTAGTACATTCTGCCTCTCCCATTTTGACACCTTTGCATTGCACCCCTTGCTCCAGCCTATGGCAGTGAGTCACAGCATTGTGTGAACTGTGGAAGCAAGAGACACCACTCAGCACTCTGATGCTGCTCAGTAAGTGCAGAGTCATGGGCTCTCTCCAAAGGGATTTTCCAATTTTCATTACGCAGGAACAGGCCAGGCCAACACGCACGACCTCAGTAAGCCATCAGAAAGTACACGGTCAAAGTAGAGCAGGGTCATTGAATTCTGTCCCTGGGGTAGGATGTGACTCTAGTACTGCAAGGACATCCATGGGAATTGCATCAGCTGGGTGGGAATACAGCACTTGGAACAGACGACAGAAGCACTTGGGAACAGACTTTGAACATCAGTTCTGCATAACCCTTTTGGGTTTAAATAATTCAGTTACTGCTTCGTATTTTGTGTGGTTTACCCAATGGTTTGTCAGTGCATTTGCTACTGCTGTTGAACAGCCTAACTTTGGAGATCTGTTAGCACACTGTCTGATGTTGCCTGTATTTTGCTTTGTCTTCCGAGTCAGAGACAAGTGTCCACTACACCAAACACTGTACTCAAACCAGCAAAATGTCTTATCCCATCTGTAAATGATTTTCAGTCTGCACAGAGGTAACATGGACAACACAAGGTGGTTATGTCCCATGCTCATACAAAACACTCTTCATTCTTTTGGTGCACTGCCTTTCTACAGGACCTGCTAGCTCTTCTCTGCAGATCCATGACAGGTAGCTTGCCCAAAACCATCTCCTGTAGTAAATATACAGAGTCCCATATCAACTGCACTAGTTCTTACAGTTCATCATTACATCACAGTGCAGGTCAGCTCCAGAACTGATGACTAAGATGAGAAATAGGAAATTTAAGCCATTACAGCACACCCTCAAATGCCTACAGCACCTCCTGCACCAGTCATGCTACAAGCAGTTGTTTGCAGTGCAGTGTGTCCAAGGAAGTGTGTTCTGTGCTGCACTTCTGTTGCACAAGAGGTACAGGTCCCTAAACAGGACAACTTATACTAGAGCACACTCCAGGTTCAAATAGCTCTGACAAGGTTATCCTGCAGCTGCTCCTGCATGCACAGTTTGAATGCAGCAGTGAGGAAGTGTCCATACACTCAGCCTGGAGAAGAAGAGGCTCAGGGGAGACCTTACTGCTCTCTACAACTACCTGAAACGAGGTTGTAGCCAGGCAGGGCTGGGCTCTTCTCTCAGTCATCCAGGAACAGAACAAGAGGGCACAGCCTCAAGCTGTGCCAGGGCAGGGTCAGGCTGGATGTTAGGAAGAAGTTCTGCATGGAAAGTGATTGGCCTTGGAATGGGCTGCCTGGGGAGGTGGTGGAGTCATTGTCCCTGGAGGGGTTTCAGAGATGTGCTGGTTTGAGGCTAATTGGAATATTTTAATGAAATAAAAAATGAGATGATAGGCTGAAAAAAGCAAACACTGGTGATGTCTGCTTCACTCATAGGCTTGCTGGGATGTATAAAAACAAGGAGACAAACAGAGATAAGAGAGAGTCTCTCTCTGTTGGAGTCTCTGTGTCTTTCTCCCTGGGCTTTTGTGGTTGTGTAACCCAACAGAGTCCCCTCCTGGGGACTCTGATTTCTCGGAGGGGTGTCGTGTTTCTGTATTACCTTTAACTTGTATATTTCTGTATGTGGCTGTAAATATCTGTGTATATTATGTATATATATGGTTGTAAATTGTGCTAAGCTGTAAATACAGCTTCATTCCTTAACTTCCAGCTGGCTGAGTCGAGTCTGGGTGATTTTCATAGAGTGGGGGGGCAAGGAACTCCCAAACCATCACAAGAGGCTGGATGGAGCACTTAGTGCCGTGGGTTAGGTGACAGGTAGGACTCGGTGATCCTAGAGGTCTTTTCCAGCCTGGTTAATTCTGTGCTTCTGTGTGCACTTGGCAGTTCAAACTTGTCTCCATGCAACCAACTGGGCTGGAGCAAGAAGCAACATCCTGCCTTGTATTGCTGCCTCCTGACATTTGCAGAAGTTTCTCCTGCTATTGTTGTGTGTCTGCAAGCAGCAGAAGAAGGACATTATGCTGAAAGAGTTCTTCTGCAACTTGCTCCTGTTTCGATTGGCATAGACCTTGAGATTCTGGGAATTTGGAAGCTGGAGAGAATTTGCTTCTTACACATTACGGGCACAGCCAACTGAGCCTTCCAAGTCCCCTCCTTCCCATGGGATTGTTTTCTCAAACATTTACCATCTCAAGGCCCTACTTGGACCTCTCTGAACATTTATTGCGCTGTTACGTCACTCCACCATGGTGCTGCCCAAGTGCTTGCCTAATGTCTGCCTCTTGAAAAAGCAGGGTTATTTATAAAAGCTCTGAGTGATGCACACTGTGATGAGACACACTGGATTCAGCACACTGTGTCCAAAGCCCTACCAGCAAAAATAGCCTGGACTGCATCACTGCATTTGTTCTGGTGCAGAGAACTCGTGCTCTCTCGGTGCCACTAGTAAATAATTGACTGTTTAATATAATAAATGTTAGAACAACATCATTTTTCATCTGCTGAGGAGTTCTGGTGTAGTTTTTAACTCTTTCCTGCCTTGGACCAGCATCTCCTTTGTAACAGACTAGTAACAGACTATTAACACACTATTAACAGAAGTGGTGGAGGGGGAGAGAAAAGTAACTTCTGGTAATTTTGAAGTGTTGGAGTGGGTCCAGAAGAGGCCACAAAGATGCTCAGAGGGCTGCAGCAGCTCTGCTCTGAGGAGAGGCTGAGAGAATCTGGGCTCTGCAGCCTGGAGAAGAGAAGGCTTCCAGGAGACCTTAGAGTACCTTCCTACATCTGAAGGCCGTCTACAGGAAGGCTGTGGAGGGACTATTGACAAGGTCTTGTAATGACAGGACAAGGAGCAATGGGTTTGAACTGGAAGAGGGGAGATTGAAATGTTAGGAGGAAGTTCTTCAGAGTGAGGGTGGTGAGACACCGGCACAGGTTGCCCAGGGAGGTTGTGAAGCACAGAATCACACGATGTGATCTTTGATCTTGTTGGGTGATTCTGTGCTCCACAACCTCCCTGGAGGTGTTCAAGGCCAGGTTGGATGAGGCCTTGAGTGACCTGTACTAGTGGGAGGTGCCCCTGCCTATGGCAGGAGGGTGGAACTAGATGATCTCTGAGGTCCCTTCCAACCTTACCATTCTATGATTCTATGATTTTCCTGGGTCTTTATGTATATATACGTTCAGCATTGATGTGCTGACAAGATGATTTAAGCCATGCAATAGCTTCAAGGAAGCTTCAGAGCAGCGTATCCATATTTTCTCCCACCCTCAAGGATCCTCAGAGTTCCAGCTGGGGACAATCCACCAGCTCCTGCTTCTCTGACCATAAGGATTTTACCTTTTGGTCTGCCACATTTCCAGGAATTTCTCACTGGCAGGTTTCCCTTCCTCAAGCTCTGCAGTGAAGTAACCAATTTTTATTTTTTTTTATAAAATATTTATTTAGTTTTTTCGGTTTGTTTTTTTTTTTCCACAGCTCTCCTGAGGATTTTCTACTGGATAATTAAAAGCAAAAAAAGATCAACAGAGAAAAGAAAAAGGGAAAACTACTCTCTGTGAATCCTCCCATGCTGAAAATAGTCGCTGCAGGTCTTGTTCTCTCTTTCTTTCTGCTCAATTTTTGCTCATCTAGGAACATCTTTTACTACCCTTCCACTTAGAGAGATTTTTTGCTTTTCCTGGCCTTCTCTAGAGGGGACTGAGGATGGGGGTGACTGTGATGCTTTCAGGAATTTGTGCTCCTGCCATTTCTAGACTTTTTACAATCAAATCAACTTCATCATCTAAAGCTGATGGGATCTTGCTGCAAAGTTCAAAATCGTGTTATTGATCCCGGATTACATCAGCAGCTGCATGAAAAGGATTGGTCTCAACCATTCAATTTGAATTCCTGAGCTCTAACAACTTATTTTAGGAATTATGTACAGTTTTAAAGAACCTAATCTCCTTTAGAGCTGACTAAGAGATGTCCTAGAATGTTTCTAAAAGGCTCTACAGTTATTATCTCCCTGTGTCTCACACCCTCTAAGAATTCCTCAGTAGCTGTTGCAGCTGAGCATCAGCAATTTATTTCTTTTTAGATTTTTACATTCTGCTGTGCTCCAATAATTTCCCATTTCTTATCTATCCTCCCAGTTCAACTTGCCCTTCCCAAAAAATCAAGGGGAAATAAAACTCACACAAAACAAAACCCCCAGTTAATGTCACGAGTATAGTGCAAGAGTTCAGAGACCCTAGGACATGCAAGAGTATGCCAAGATATTGGACCTGTTTGGAAACTGAGCTCAGAATCACAGCACACCCAGGTTGGCAAAGCCCCTCAGGACCCCCAGTCCAACTTAGAACCCTGCTCGACAGATTCCCCTTAAACCATAGCCCCAGGCACCACATCCAAACCACCCTTAAACACATCCAGGGTGGGTGACTCCACCACCTCCCTGGGTAGCTCATTCCAGTGCCTGACCACTCTCTTCCTAAAATGTCTAATGTCCTAATGTCCAATCTAAACCTCCCCAATCTCAGTTTGGGGCCATTCCCCCCTTCTTCTGTCTCCAGTTCCCTGTGAGCAGACCCCAGCAGCAGCCTCTCCACAATGTCCCTTCAGGTAGCTGCAGACAGCAATGATCTCTGCCCTCAGCCTCCTCTGTTTCACACTAACCATCCCCAGCTCCCTCAGTTGCTCCTCATCAGATTTATTCTCCAGGGCCTTCCCCAGTTTTGTTGCCCTCCTCTGCACTCACTCCAGCACCTCCACATCTCTCTTGTATTGCAGCGTCCAAAACTGAACACAACACTCAAGGTGTAGCCTCACCAAAGCCGAGTCCAAGGGGACAATCCCCTCCCTGCTCCTGCTGGCCACAGCATTTTTAATCCCATCCAAGATGCCATTGGCCTTCTTGGCCACTTGGGCACACTGCTGGCTCATACTCAGCTCCTGTCTATTCCAACCCCCAGATCCCTTTCTGCCAGCAGCTCTCCAGCCACATTGCTTCAAGCCTGTAGCATTGCTGGGGGTTGTTGTGGCCCAAGTGTAGGACTTGTCATTTGCAGCCCCAAAACAGAGGTGGTCCCCATTTCCTCCTTGCAAAGTGTCAATCATAACTAACCACTGTGCACATCACATCAAAGATGCTTGGGGAACTTCAGCCACCAGCACACAACAGGAATAAGTGCTGTGGGAGTAAACCCAAGGAGGGCAAAGAGCCTATGCAAAGCTGAAGACAGTGAGGTGTTTATTTTAATATTGCAGTATCTTCATACTGCAAGAAGAAAAGATCAAACACTCTTTCCGTTTCTCTTTAAGAAACACTCTGTCACATCTTTGTAGTATTGTTTGTTTTCCTGGAGCACATGGAATTCTTTTTCTTATTTATGTATTTCAGCTGAATCTGTTAGCAATAGTTATGCAATAGCTACACTAGTAAGACGGCAGCCACATAATTTTGTTTCCAGGTTTGTAGGAAACCCACACAGATGTAGAAAGAACACATTTCAGTATTTATGAAGTGCTGCCCTTCCTTAAGGAGAACCTGGTGATCATCATAACTGTTCATTAAAACCAAAGCATAGGTACAGGTGAACAGCAATTAATCCAGAACAGCAAAGTTTAGAAAAGCTAACACTTGGAAGGCCAGGCCTATCTCCTCACACACCTTAAACACATCAGAGTGACTGGAAGCGCTGGAAGATTTGGGAGACTCAACAGCATAGTGAGTACAAGTGCTAGAGAGCTGCTGGAAACACAGCAGTCATTAGCAGGCAGTGCCTTGACACAGTGAACCATGGCTCCTCAAGTCATCACAGCATGCACCACAGGAAACCTTGCTCCTCAAAGAGGTTCACATGACTGGTGCAAGAAAACTCTCGTACCTCCCTTGTTATTAGCCCTAATAGCCCTTTAGGGAGAAATGAACACTTGTCCTCTCAGTAGCTCTGTCTGAAAACACCCATTTAGACCAAGTTGCAATAAACTCCTGTTCACTGACAGTGTTTTGGGCAGAGAGAAGAGAAACATGAGCATTCTGGACTAGTTAATGGCAAATTCGCACCATGGGTTATTTCCTAACTCTCCGAGGCATCTTTCATCTTTTTCTGATGTCTTTACCATTACCATGTTGCCATCCCACAACCAAATGAAGTTCGACCTTGGACCTGATAGAGCCATTGCTGTAACCTTACTGCTCTTATTCACTTTCTGAACCTAAGTTTTCCTTTCCAGCATCCCTTCTGCAGCCTTTCAATGAAAAATCCCCCAGAAGAGCAAACTGTTATTTTCTGACCTTTGGTTCCTGTCAGGGTTGTGCTTGGTGCCATGGTAGGTCTAAGCAGGCCAAAATAGGCTTATACATGTCCTGGCTTGCCCAGAGATGTTTTTCTGCTCTCCCTCCTTCTGTTTTGGGGAGAAGCAACCACAGGACAAAGAACCTTCGATCACTGAGTCTGTGAACCCTGGTTATTTGCATCCTGTGGTAAACAAGGTACACAGGATCAGCTTGTGCAGGCCTTGTGCAGGGCCTGTGTTCTGCCCTAAAAAGGGTAAAGCAAGCCGATGGATTTGCCTAATATGGTCAAGCTTGGCTAACTGCCATTCTGATTGGCTATTCCGTGTCCAAAGGCCCATTAGTCTCAGGCTGTATTGATAAAAAGGGATGAGTAGGTAGCACAACGTGCTCTGCCCCTGTATGTATGGTTGCTTAATGCCTTATTGTATCCTGAACTGCCTGGAAATTTCCTTCCAAGAGTTCACCAGGCACAGGTTCTGAATGCCTTTACACAATATGCCTGCATAGCCACAGCGACATTGTGCCAAGCTTGCACACAGCATCGCATCCTGCCTGCCCATCTGCAAGGCTTCTGCTGAATCAAGAGGAACCAGGTCAGAGACTGTGCCAGACTCGCAGTTTCCTGAGAAAAGAGTTTGGGAAAACACCAAAGCCTTTGAGACCACCAACAGCAACAAAGTCACATGCTTTGGGTACTGTACAATAATATTTTTGTGAGTAAATACTTAAAGCCTCTTGTAATTGCTAATTGCCTTCTGCCATAAGCAGCAAGGAGCTCCTTGTGTTCATCTGGTGGGCAAGTGGGGTATTGACTGCAAGAGGTGTATTGTCTGCAAGCGGTGTACTGACCGCAACTGGTGTGTTGACCCCAAGTGGTGTACTGACTGCAAGCAGTGTATTGACAACCAAGAGGTGTACTGACCTCAAGAGGTGTATTGACCTCAAGCGGTGTATTGACCTCAAGCGGTGTATTGACCGCAAGTGGTGTATTGACCCCAAGTGGTGTACTGACCGCAAGCAGTGTACTGACCCCAAGAGGTGTACTGACCGCAAGTGGTGTGTTGACTGCAAGGGCTGTACTGACAGCAAGCGGTGTATTGACCACAAGTGGTGTACTGACTGCAAGAGGTGTACTGACCACAAGTAGTGTACTGACTGAGTAAAGGGGCAGAATCCCCTCCCTTGCCCTGCTGCCCACACTGCTCTTGCTGCAGCCCAGCACACACTTGCTGTCTGGGCTGCACTTACACTGCAGCCTCATCTTGAGCTTTTCATAACCCCACACCCCCAGGGCCTGTTCCTCAGGCCTGCTCTCAGCCATTCTCCACCCAGCCTGGAGTTGTGCTTGGGATTGTGCCTACCCAGGTGCAGAACCTTACACTTGGCCTTGTTGAATGTCATGAGGTTGGCCTGGGCACACCTCTGCAGCCTGTTCAGGTCCCTCTGGATGGATCCCTGCCCTCTAGCAAGTCGACTGTGCCACACAGCTTGGTGCCATCTGCACACTTGCTGAGGGTGCACTTGATTCCTCTGTCTATATCACTGCAAGGAGTCAGCCTTCCTTCTGGCTCAGAGCCCTGTGTTAGGAGAGATGAGGAATTTGGTGAAAAGCTGTGATTTATAAGAATAATCTCTAACAAAGTTTGTGTTCTATAGATCAAAGCAGAGCCAGCTAGTTACATTACACGTTGTAAGGCATCAGAGCAAAGAGAAGAAAGCTCAGAGTGGCTGAGACAAGTCTGCCAGTCCAGGACAGCAACCAGACTTCCTGCTTCAAAGTTAAGTCTAATCTGTAGGGGGTTTCTTATGATTTGGGACTCCTAGGGCAATTTTGTGATTGAGTAGCCCTTCTCCTGTGTGTTATAAATTTTATTTCTGAGTTGAATGAGGTGTAAATAGAACCCTGGGACCTGCACCTCCTGTTCCTCCATCCACTTCATCTGTAGCTTTGCCAGTAGGACCAATTGTATGTGTCCTCCAGGAAGCCCCATCACCTTGCCTTGCCTGAACAGCCCAAGAGCAGCCACACACCTTGGCTCACAGGCGAAACACGGTTGTGTGGGTGTAGAAGGCAACAGGGGGGTGCATTAGCAGAGTTACAGCATTGCAGTTTGCACTCTCAGATTAGTCTTCTAATCCAAGTTTTCCTAATATTTTGGGGACTCCAATCCACTTTCAGAAGATGAAAAGAAGATAAAACCTTAGAGCTATTTCTTTCAGAGGAAGGAATGAAGATGTGGAAGCAACACACCTTGAGATATGGTGTAGCAGAGTCCAATTGCTGCTGGGAAGCACATACTCAGCTCCAGCTGATGGACTCTTCAGCCTGGCATTGTGCCTGCAGACACAGAGGCAAAAGCCATAGATACAGACTTTCAGATCTTGTCAATACAGTTTTGCAGCTACCTTTTCCAGTGCAGCAATTAGATGGAGATTTTCAGAAACTCTCAGCTCCCAGGAGCCCTTTCCTACTGGCTACTCTGCACCTGTGAAAATCTCATCTCTCTCTCTCTGGTTAACATCTGCAAGGGAGCATATTGCATGAGAGTCCTGAACAGGAGCAATTATTCTTGCCTTGGTGAGGTCTTACAGAAAACTAGGGCTGTTTTGTCTCCTCACTCCAGTTTCATCCCATGGAACTATTTCTTTAATGCTAGCCTCAGTGCAATGCTTCCAGAACTCATGCTGCTATAAAAACCATACTTCAAACCACCTGACTTTTATTTCCCTCTCCCTAAATCTAAAAAAAAAAAAAAAATTACTTTATGATATCTGGGACTTATAATAGATGGGATGCATGCCAGGTAGAACAATAGGAGGAAATGAAAGATGAAATTATTAGCCAGGAGTTAAACAGGAGATGAAATTACTCTGAAGCATTTCGGGTGTAAGAGAGCCTTTATTTTTGGAAAGAGCAGGAAGATTTTCAAGACTGATTCTGGGTGGGAAAAAAAAAAAAACCCTGTTACAAATAAAGAGACAACTGCTATCCTCTTCTAATCCTTGCCATTCCACCCCAACATATTTTAAGGATGATTTGTATTCTTGCACGTCCACTTCGTTGTTTCTGCCCCCCACCCTTTGCCTATGATTCAACACCATCAGTAATAAAGATGTTAGCTAGCAGCAGGGCAGGCAAAGGCAGGCTCAGTAAGGCAAGAGAAAGCATGGGGCTTGTAACACCATTCAAACCTGGCAGGCTTCCCCCATTTAATCCTGGATGGAGTCTCACATAATTCAAGCTGGTCCAGCACTGAGCTACAAAGCAAATGCTGTAGAACCAGGAGCCTTCACTCATCATCCTGCCAAGATGAATATAGGAGTGTTGAGCAGGTTCTCTCCTCCTCCAGAGCCCTGCTTCCTCAGCCTGAGGGAACTCTGTGCACTGCTTCCTTTCCCCCTCCATTTAAAACCTGCTTACCAGGCTGGAGAACTCATGTGGTTATTAGGCACATGCGAGAATTTCCTGAGGCTCTTTTTTTGTTTGTTTTTGTTTTTTTTTTCAATCAATATCTTACAGAATCATAGAATCACAGAATGGTAAGGTTGGAAACTACCTCAAAGATCATCTAGTTCCAATCCCCTGACATAGGCAGGGACACCTCCCAATAGTACAGGTCACTCAACAACTCATCCGACCTGACCTTGAACACCTCCAGGGAGGTTGTGGAGCACAGAATCACCCAACGTGATCATGTTGGGTGATTCTGTGCTCCACAACCTCCCTGGACAACCTTTGCCAGTGTCTCACCACCCTCGCTGTAAAGAACTTCCTCCTAACGTCCAGTCTAAATCTTCCCTCTGCCACTTCAAACCCATTGCCCCTTGTCCTGTCATTGCAAGACCTTGTCAATAGTCCCTCCCAGCCTTCCTGTAGCCCCCTTCAGATACTGGAAGGCTACTCTAAGGTCTCCTGGCAGCCTTCTCTTCTTCTGGCTGCAGAGCCCCAACTTTCTCAGCCTGTCCTCAGAGCAGAGCTGCTGCAGCCCTCTGAGCATCTTCGTGGCCCTCCTCTGGACCCCATTACCAGTAATGGGTTTGGAAGAGGAATCAACTGAAGTGGCTTATCTATAGCTGAGTGCCCCAGTTCTGATCTGGACTGTGAATAATCAATATTTTCAGAACAAGAAAGCACAAGATCCTTCCTAGAATGTTGCATGCACAGGGGGAAGGAAAACTACCTCAAAAGATTTCACAGCTGTTTAGTGTGAGCATTCAAAATGCACCTGTGTTTAGGAGCTCGAAGCACGTTTACAGCAGCAAAGGGCTTTCTGAGGTCCAGTTTTCTGATATACCTGGTTAAGAGACCCTGAACACCACAGCAGAGAAATACTTGGGATCCTTTTTTTTTTTTCCCCCATGTTTTTTTCACTGGGTGCACTTCTGTTCCCCCAATCTTCTTCAGCTGCAGCTCGAGGAACAAATTTGCTCTGATGCCCAGAATAGACACACTCCAAATC
>VWYK01076763.1:0-10937 GCA_013399775.1 Semnornis frantzii
GATTCTATGATTCTATATATAATGCCATGACTTCACATGAATTATACCCAGCAGGTACCTACCAAAGTGATGTTGAATCAAATCTCAAAGCAGCAACTTCATTTCATGTACAATGCCAGAAAAGCACAGAGAAAAGTACTTAGTAGAAAATGTGTGCTGGTCTTCAGTGTCAATCTGGCTTTACTTTGGAAGGGCTGCTTTGTGCAGGAGGGATGAGTCAGGCACCTAGCAGTGACATCTATGGAAATCATTGGTATGCCTTTAAATCAGATTATCCACCTGGAGGTCGATTGCGCTGTTCAGAGTGAAGAACTGTGCGTGCCAGGAATATGTTTCTTCCCAAATGTACACATGCCTTTCTCAACTTTGACAAAGGATTTGCAAGAAACATTTGTGGATGCAGAAGCTTTGTGAGAGAGTTAACAAGTGTGAGAGGTTGATTGCCCCTCCCATAAAGTAATCAACAAAGATAAAGATTGCCTTTGTTAAAGATGGGCCTGGATTGCTGGCAAAGGGATGCAAACAGCACCTTTGTGGACTTAGAGGACTTGGCCCAGACATCTGCCCAAGAGCTCAGGAATGCTAAATAGAGTGACTTGGTGAAGTTCAAAGATTTCAGCCTGGCCTGAACACAATGCCCAGGACCCAATACTTCACACCAGCAGATGAAAGGCTGCTGCATATTTGGGGTATGGACCAGTAAGCGGTGCAGGGAGGGGGTGGAGGCCCTGCCCAGTGCCGCCACAGGGCCCCCCGAAGATGCATGAGAATACATAGGAAGATTTCCTGGGGAGCTGCACCTGGACAACGACCTAAAAACTGTATAAAAAGACCTAAGTGACACCTGCAAAGATGTGCATCTACCACCAGAGCACCTACCACCAGAGAACCGCCCCACAAGGAGGACCCGAGGAACCACTCTACAGAAGGACGTCCCTGGGCCAGGCACACATCTCTCCTTCTCTCCCCCACATCTGCAGCTGATGGTAATATAATCCCTGTTCCTTCCTTTCCCTGCTCTGAATCTTTTTCTCCATTGTTCCTTCTCTCTCTCCCCTCCTCTTCCCTCTCTCCACCGGATTTGTTCAACGTTATCCCTTAATAAATAGTTCTTGGTGATATTTGGTCTTGTTTACACCTTAGTTTCACAACACAGACATCTAAAAGAACCAGTCTTGCTCCTCTGGACAGAGATACTGCTCATCTCTGTTCTCAGGACCATGACAACAAGACAGATAATAGGACAAGATACTAAAGGAGGGAATGTTTCTGATGTACTGAAATCATCAAAGTTATGCTGAAGGCCTCCCTTGGAGGTTAACAACTCATTNGCCAGTTAGGGTTGGGCTCTGCTGCCAGGCACCCAGGGACAGAACAAGAGGGCACAGCCTCAAGGTTCAGGCTGGATGTTAGGAAGAAGTTCTTCATAGCAAGAGTGATTGGCATTGGGATGGGCTGCCCGGGGAGGTGGTGGAATCCCCATCCCTGGGAGTGTTTAAAAGGAGGCTGGATGAGGCACTTAGTGCCATGGCTTAGTTAATTAGAAGGTGTTAGGTGATAGGTTGGACTCAGTGATCTCAAATAGGGAAATGGAACCAAGCTAGAAATGGGTAGATTCAGGCTGGATGTTAGGAAGAAGTTCTTCACCATGAGATTGGTGAGAGCCTGGCAGGGGTTGCCCACAGAGGTGGTGGAAGCCTCATCCCTGGAGGAGTTTAAGGCCAGGTTGGATGAAGCTGTGGCCAGCCTGATCTAGTGTGAGGTGTCCCTGCCAATGGCAGGGGAGTTGGAGCTGGATGATCCTTGAGGTCCCTTCCAACCCTGACTGATTCTATGATTCCATGATTCAATGCTACAGAATGATGGCATATTTGCAGTTGTCAAAACACTGACGGTAGTAAAATATGTGGTTAGCAAGACAGCAAAATCTCCCTGGGCACCTCATCACCACTCAATGTGTATCACTTCCAAAATGAAACACAGAATTATTTAAAATTAAATGAATGTGAATGCAAAAGTGTACTTAGCAGGGAATCACACTCAGCTTGCTTTACTGAAGATGAATAGAAGAGGGCTCATGGTGGGAACTACTATGTCCTGCTTCTTCCTTTAAAACAGTTTTAAGAAACATCAGGTGCTGCTTGTAGCTGTGACAATATCTGACTATCCATTCCAGGCAGGCAATAAGGAGCCATTACAGGCATTTTCTGGCTCTCCACCTCCCAGGGCTGAGCAGCAGCTGAGATCTTCTGTGCATTCTGCTCTGAGAAAGTAAAGGAAACTCTGAGTGGCTGCCTGTGATGCTGCAAGGGGTGGCATTAGCCCCACTTACTTGTTACTATGGAGATCCATTCTGTCATCACACTCTAATCATTTTGTCAATGACATTTTGTTGTTTGTTTATGAGCCTGCTGTTAGAAGGAAGTGTTTTTGTCAGAGATTAAGAAGCACTGTTTGAGATTCCTCCTTTCACATCATGCAGAAGATGGTTGAACCAGTGAGTGCCAGAGAAGGTCATCAACAGTGATCTTCCTCAGCTAGAGCTGAGCTGGGCTGAGGTGTTCTTGACCTGGAAGATCCCATACAGAAAGTGTGAGTGCATTTACAAGTGACTGCAATAGCATCATAGTACTAACCAAGGGCAAATTGTCTGAATAGCTGTACCTAGATTAAGATCAAAGAATGATAGAATCATAGAATATTTTGAATTGGAAAGAATCTTTAAATGTCATCTATTCTAACTCCCTTGCAGTGAGCAGGGGCATCTTTAACTCTTTCAGATTACTCAAAGATCCATCCAGTCTGTCCTTGAATGCCACCAGGCATGTGGGGACTTTTACCACCTCTCTATATTATGTGAGATCAAAGGCATGGGATTCTTCTATGTATTTTTAAAAATCTTGATTGAAAACCAACCAAGCAACATAAGACTTTCTGTTCTGTACTCATCTCATGAATCACAGATGAAAAGCTCAACATGAGCCTGCAGTGTGAGTACAGCCCAGACAGCAACTGAGTGCTGGGCTGCATCAAGAGCAGTGTGGCCAGTAGGACAAGGGAGGGGATTCTTCCCCTTTGCTCTGTGTTCCTCAGACCCCACCTGGAGTCCTGTGTGCAGTTCTGGATCCCCCCAGCACAGGAAGGACATGGAACTGTTGGAGAGGGTCCAGAGGAAGCCATGAAGATGCTCAGAGGGCTGCAGCAGCTCTGCTATGAGGACAGGCTACAAGAGTTGGGGCTCTTCAGCCTGGAGAAGAGAAGGCTTCAAGGAGACCTTAGAGTANGTGGGAGGTGTCCCTGCCTATGGCAGGGAGTTGGAACTAGATGATCCTTGAGGTCCCTTCCAGCCTTACCATTCTATGATTCTATGATTCTATGAAAACAGCCTTTGTTTTGTCAAATGAATCATGCTAGACTTTTTTTCAGACTTAAAAATGCTGCTTGAAGTAAAACACAAGGTACGTCCCTTATCCTAAGCTTTGCACAGTCACTGTGACAGTAAAGCTATCACAAGGTATGTTCCTTGTCCTAAGCTTTGGACAGTCACTGTAACAGTGTAGCTAACACAAGGTATGTTCCTTGTCCTAAGCTTTACACAGTCACTGTGACAGTAAAGCTAACACAAGGTATGTTCCATGTCCTAAGCTTTACACAGTCACTGAACAGTATAGCTAACACAAGGTATGTTCCTTGTCCTAAGCTTTGCACAGTCACTGTGGCAGTATAGTGTGCATGCAGCCCAGCTTCATACAAACCTACAGCACTTTGTGGCAAATAAGATCAGCAGCTTCTGAGAAGGAGCTCATTGATTTGAGTACCTGCTGTCAGCCATGAGATGACTCACCAGTCTTTTCTGCAGGTTAGGGGACACTGCAATCTCTATTAAGTAGTACAGTGGGAACAAAGTCTAAGCCCAACACTCATCTAGCATGAAGTACAGCTCATATCAACCCTTCATTTGTATGGATGTGATGACACAGATGTTTTAATTTTGAAGTACCTTTAGCCCTGCCCCAGTCTGCCATTTGCCCTGGAAAGTCTGTAGTGGACTATTTCCAGCATCTGTTCTGCTTTTGTAGTCTTCAGCATGGATGTGCTAATTATATACAAAATTCAAGAGAGGTGTCACTCTTGCCTAAAACCGTGGCAGCAACACCTCCCTGTCCTTTTCTGGGGACATCTCACTTGAATCCATCCTAGCTTTGGAGTTGTCTTTCAGTGGCTCCCTTGCAAAGGGTTTGAGTCACCCTGGTCCTGGGCGCTGTGCTCTGATCACTCTGTTGTTTCTAACTGACCCTAGAGGAGCTCTCTCAGTAACCCCATCCAGACAAAATTTCTTCTTACAGTGCCCCACCCACAATGCCCACATAACTCTTCCTTGTCAATCCATTGCTAAATCTGCAGCCTCCAGTGTCACTACAGTACCTAATCCTTTGCAGAAGTTCAGATGCATGAAATGTATTGCTTTTGCCCTTTTTTAAACTGAATTAAGGATTGAGGCAACATTCTATAGAAGAAGTTTTCATTTAGAGTGCCTTTGTTACACCACCAGAATCAAATGTTTTACTGCTTAAATTTACAGCTAAACAGTGGTTTCCAAAGCTTTACCTTGGAAAATTAGTTTTGGTGTAAAAGAATTATAGAAACCCCAGATGCCTCCACTTAATGATTCTTGAAAGATGTTAATTTCCTGCAATGATTCTTTGCTTACACTTTGCATCAGGTTCATTAACTTTCAGCCTGGATAAAGAAATTGCTTCATCCTGATTGTAGCCACTGAGCTTGTTCCTCAAAGAAAGAGTGGCTCAGCCTTGCACACTCAGGGTGCCCAAAAATACTGGGGGCCTCCTGAAGGCCAGGGCATGGGGAGACCTCTGCAAGACCCCACTGCAGTGAGTTGGGAACTTCCCCACACACATACACACTATTGAAATTTACCAAACTAGCTCAGTTGGCTTGAAAGAAAGATGAAGCTGTATTTACAGCAAAGCAACTTTTACAAGCATACATACACAATATATTTACAAGTGCTTACAGCTATATACAAATTAGAAATGCAGAAATCCAAACCCCCTCCCAGACAAAGAAGACTGCCCAGAAGGTGCTCAAAGCTACCCTCTCTACCCTCTCTTTCTCCCTCTACTTTCCCAGAAAGGCAAACAAAAACAACCAGCAAAGCTTAGGTTGTTATTTGCTGAGTGAAGAGAAAGCAAATAGGAGCAGCATTGCAGAACAGAGGGAGACAAATTGTTTACTTTTTGGCTTTTTACCCCTCTCAGCAAACCAACAAATGATACAGACCTCATCACTATTGCCAATGCCAATCACTATTGCCATCACACAGCCAATGATCTAATTTCTCTCATTACAATATTTCAGTTAGCCTCAAACCAGCATACTCACCCTGAGCACAACTTTTCCAAGGGAAAGGCAAAGATTCTATGTTTGGGACTGAGGACTCAAATTACAGAATCATAGAATCATAGAATGGTAAGGTTGGAAGGGACCTCAAGGATCATCTAGTTCCAACCCCCTGCCATAGGCAGGACACCTCCCACTAGTACAGCTCACTCAAGGCCTCCTCCAACCTGGCCTTGAACACCTCCAGGGAAGGAGCAGCCACAGCCTCCCTTTTTCAAGTTCTTCTCAATTTGTTTCTAATCTGAGCTCAGCCTCTACCTTGCAGTCTAATGAAAGTTGTCTTTTATAAAACAGAAAGTAGTTTGGAAGCTCAGAAAATTGCTTCAGGTGCAGACTTGCAAGCTGTGTGGTGTCCCTTGCAGGCAAGTGACAGCCCTCAGTGGAGCATCCTTGACACTGGACATAATTTTTAAAGAAGAGTCCCATACACTTTGCTGTACTGTGTAGCATAATGCAGAGCTGACATCTGCTGTGAGCTGTTACATAACCCCCTAGGCACAAACCATTTGGACAAGAATGGTAGCTGCACAGTATATTTTTACTCAAACATGAAAGATAAGAGGGAGAGCAGGAATCAGTTAACAGAATAAGTTACCTTCTCCATCATGCTGCTCACATTCTCTCTCTGTTTTTCTAAGAATAACCCTGTCTCTGCATTATGAATTTTTCATGCAAAGAAAGGATACTGTGTGCTGCAAAAGTCACCACGTGGACCGATGTTCATGCGAGGTTGCCAAAATATCTCAATAAAAAGGAAATATTTATAGAATCATAGAATGGTAAGGTTGGAAGGGACCTCAAGGATCATCTACTTCCAACCCCCTGCCATAGGCTGGGACACCTCCCACTAGTACAGCTCACTCAAGGCCTCCTCCAACCTGGCCTTCAACACCTCCAGGGAGGCAGGGAGCAGCCACAACCTCCCTGGGCAACCTGTGCCAGTGTCTCACCACCCTCACTGCAAACAACTTCCTCCTAACATCCACTCTAAATCTCCCCTCTGCCACTTTAAACCCATTGCCCCTTGTCCTGTCATTCCCAGACCTTGTCAATAGTCCCTCCCCAGCCTTCCTGGAGGCCCCCTTCAGATCCTGGAAGGCTACTCTAAGGTCTCCTGGCAACCTTCTCTTCTGCAGTCTGCAGAGCCCCAACTCTTGTAGCCTGTCCTTTGCAAAACATTTGTTTACATAGTCAGCACTGCAGTCCTGCCAAAAAAAGCAGATTAACTTTGTTTAGTGATATTTATATTGTATACTTGCTAGACATAGAACTTTGATCACTTCACCAACTCTTTTTATGAAATTTTGGATACCAATTTCTTCCCAAATCTGTGAAATTACCTATGAAAACACCACCAGTTCTTTGAAGCAAAGAAACAAAAAAAAATTAGAGAAAAAATGTGTGTGGAGGTTTTTAATGGTTTGGTTGGTTCTTCACTTCAATATTTGTGAAGCTATGGCTGTTGTATTTTTTAATCAAAGATAGAGATTGTTTTCCAATATTTGTTTTCTCTTGGATGGTTTCACACTTTTTTTAAGATCTCTTGTCCTGTGATGTGTAGTAATAGTCCATGTAGATGACTTCCATCTACATCCATGTAGATGGCTTCCATGTAGCTTTCCAGTATCTGAAGGAGGCCTACAGGAAGGCTGGGGAGGGACTATTGACGAGGTCTTGTAATGACAGGACAAGGGGCAATGGGTTTAGAGTGGCAGAGGGGAGATTTAGAGTGGATGTTAGGAGGAGGTTGTTTGCAGTGAGGGTGGTGAGACACTGGCACAGGTTGCCCAGGGAGGTTGTGGCTGCTCCCTCTCTGGAGGGGTTGAAGGCCAGGGTGGAGGAGGCCTTGAGTGAGCTGTACTAGTGGGAGGTGTCCCTGCCTATGGCAGGGGGTTGGAACTAGATGATGCTTGAGGTCCCTTCCAACCTTACCATTCTATGATTCTATGATTCTATGACTTAAGTAGATGGGTAAAATGAGTAACTTTCCCAAAGTCACAAAACCAGGTCAGAGTAAAGAAGTAGAAGTGTGATGCCTTGTCTCTGTGGAGAAGATTGTCACGGTAATTGTTGGAAAAATTAATCTTTGTCACAAATGATTGTCACGCAAATTAATCTAGAGCAGAAAGAATTAATCAGAGATCTGCTCCTTGTGACAAGAATTGTCACTTGCAAGCCTCAAAATGTACTCTTTGCAATGGTGTGAAGCAAAAATGAGCCCAGGAAACACAACATAAGATTAATTATTGGCAATTTGATGACAACTCGATGTCAAACTTTGTACTGAGAGGCTGGGAGGCGGGGCATGGCAGTCGTGGGAATAATTTGGGAACCAAAAACTTCCTTAAGCTAGGAAAAGCTGCTCTGATGAAAACAAAGAAGTGTTTATTCCTTGCCTGCTGTCCACTGCAGTGCTATTCATCTTTTACATGTGTAGGTCTCACTGCATCGCTGTCTCCAACAGGGGTGTAAGACTGTGTGGATTTATTGTTCTTCCCACCCATTTGTTGTCAGACAAAGGAGGGTCTTTTGGACTCTTCTGAGCTCTCTTCCTTCCTGGCACTTTCTCCTCTCAAAGCACAGGCAAGAAGAGACACACTTTGCTTTCTTAGAACAAGAGCTAAAATCTTTAGAACTCCCTCATCTGTGATAAGGCAAATTTGAGCTGTGATTCTTGATCTCCTCATTTCTAGTGGAGATAAAAAGATTAGATGAATGGATAATGTTGTCTCCCTGAGGAAGAGTATTTGAGATGAAACTTAGAGCTTCAAATGCCAAATCTATCCACCTTTAAGGAAAACCCTGCAGATCTTACTGTGACAACATTTCCTTCCAGATACCTGTAGATATAGCTGAGTAAAGACTGATAATGCACTAAAAGAGACTGAAAGGTCCTTGGGCTCTCTTGATACCCAAAGTAGTCACATTACAAGATTCCCTGGGCATGCACATCATGTTTCTTCAGCAAGGATCTGTGTTGCATCTGTGTTACCTCTTGTTCTGCCCCTGGGAGTTTCCCTTGCAGGGAGGGCCTCATAGGTTCTTTTTTTGTTTTGGTTTGGGGTTTTTTTGGGTTTTTTTGGTTGGGTTTGTTTTATTTTGTTTTTTTCCCCCAGGAGTGGCAGACAGAGATCTTTTCCAGGTCTTTTCAACATCATCTTCGAACCATACTCATCTCCAGCCTAAATTCCTATTGCCCATTTTTCTTTCTTTCATCTTCCCTTTATTCTTTGGCCTACAAGGTCTTTCTGTTTCGACCCTCTTATCCCATAGACATTTACAGTGAGTGACCATATAAAGTAGTTTGTGTCCTGCTCCAGGTATAATTCCTTCAATTTACTGTTTTCATCTGTCCCTGTCTACTGGGAATATCATTGAGGATATATCTTAAAATTGCATCAATCTTTGTATGTCTGAATCATGTTGATGACTCATGGTCATACTGTGAGTGATTATTTCCAGTCTGGGCTTTCTCCTCTCCTCACATTATAACAGTTCAGCCCCCCAGCTTACAGCAAATCTTTTTATTAGTCCCTATGTGCCCGACCTGACACTTCAGGCTGTTAAATTTAATCTGATTTTTATTGCTTCATTGCTCAAGATTATCAGGTACCTCCTATATGATATGCTAACCTTCCTCTCCATTAGCATTGTGTCATTAACTACTTTTAGTAGTTGTTTTTGTGCTCTGGAATTAGGAACAAATTAGATAATGGCTGTATTCAACTTAAAGCCTTTGGTGTTAGTTGTTGTTATCCAGCCTGAAGCCAGATCTTGTCCTAAAACTTGTCTTTGCCTTCAGAATTTATTATTTGTCCTTGAGATGTATGTGAGACTTAGCAGAGTGTTAGGTGGGTTATGTTTATTACATGCTCTCATCTAAGCTTAGACCATTGTATCAGAGAAAGACGCTGAATCTATCTGATAAATTCTAGTGCTATAAATTCAGGTTGTGTTGTATCCCATTTTCTGCTTAGCTCCATTTTGTTAGGCAGTCTTTCTTTTGAAATTTGCTGCAGTGCTTTGACTGCACTGGAAAACAGGCTAACAGTCCTGTAAATGCACAGGTCATTTTGCACTTTTCAACATATGACTGCTGTGCTTGCTAATTTCAAATGCTAATGTACTAGGTTCATTTGGAAAAGCTTTGTTGTAGGACATGTGATTTCACATGCTGGTACTTTCTGTCTGAGAATTAACCTGCTCCAGAAGTTCATAGAATCATGGAATGGTAAGGTTGGAAGGGACCTCAAGTGTTGTGAAAGGAAGTACGACACCAGGACAACTCAATGTGAGTGCTAAGCAAGGAGCCAATTTTTTATTAGAGCATCAGACATTTTTACTAATAACTAACTATATGCACAGCTGTCACTACTCCATTGGCTTAAGCCTAAAAGATTACATTTGCATGATCCTCCTTCTTGTAGTAATGAGCTTCAGCTACTCCCTTCTTTTTCCCAGATCTCAGCTCCTCATTTAGTTGTTTATGAAGAACTCAAGGCCCATTTGACCTTGAGTTGCTTCCCCTTATGACAACACATGCTTTACAGCTGTGGTCATCTGCTACTCCATAACAATGTATTCTGAGTTATTAATATCTTCAAAGCATGGGTTGTACAGGTGTTACCGAGAACTATGCCCCCTTTTCATAAGCCAATCCTCAACACTCAAGGATCATCCAGTTCCAACCCCCTGCCGTAGGCACAGACACCTCCCACTAGTACAGCTCACTCAAGGCCTCCTCCAACCTGGCCTTCAACACCTCCAGAGAGGGAGCAGCCACAACCTCCCTGGGCAACCTGTGCCAGTGCCTCACCACCCTCACTGCAAACAACTTCCTCCTAACATCCACTCTAAATCTCCCCTCTGCCACTTTAAACCCATTGCTCCTTGTCCTGTCATTACAGGACCACAAAGGTTTTTAAGCAAATACCATACTCTCATCAATATCTATCAGGGTGCATCCTTACTCATCCACCTTGCAATGGACCAGTAATGTCTGTTTCATGGTTCACCTAATATTTCTCCTAAATTCTGTATGTTGATGTGGTTGCATTTTTGTTCTGATCAGATTCCAGTTCTTAATGAACTGTTCAGGAGGGAAACTCACTATCTCCCATTTAATCAAGTCTCTAATCTTGAATTGTTTCTTACCTTTTAGTTCAGGTTAATTTTTCTCTTGAATACAGATGGATAGAGATCTAAGTCTGTAATATCTATTTGTATAACAGATGTCATTATACAGTCAAATGTATTTCTGCATCTGGATATTGTCTCCCTTAGAAATACTGCATTTGACAGCTTTTAGTGCCAGGCATCACGTCTGATCTTCTGTGTAGAGTTGCTGTTCCTGGAAAAGTTAATTGAAAACCTAGTTGGAAAGTTTTTTGATGACCAACTTTTTGTCAGAAAATATTTATATGGCAAAAGCAATGTTTTTTTTCAGGAAAAATGATCAGTAGCTATTAATTTCCTCTTTTAAATACATAGCCCCAGAGTCAGGTATTTCATAGAAT